>VWZD01011411.1:592965-623768 GCA_013396695.1 Sakesphorus luctuosus
AGCGCCGGGGGCGCGGGTGGGGATGCTCCGCCCGGGAGGGGCCCGCGGGAGCTCGTCCCGCCCGTGCCGGGGAAGTGACGCGCGGGGCGGCCCCCGGAAGCGATGCGGGAGCCCCTCCGCATCCAGGCAGGTCCCGCTCCCGCAGCCCCTCCGCACAGATGTAGGTCCTGCTCCCGGAGCCGCTCCGCACACGCGTAGGTCCCGCTCTCGCAGCCGCTCCGCACACGGGCAGGTTTCTCTCCCGCAGCCCCTCCGCACACAGGCAGGTTTCCCTCCGCAGCCCCTCCACACACAGGCAGGTTTCCCTCCCGCTGCTGCTCCGCACACGCTCAGGTCCCGCTCCCGCAGCGGCTCCGCACAGATGTAGTTCCCGCTCCCAGCCATGGACGGCAGGTACGGGCGCGCCCACCCGCGGTGCCCGGGGGGATGGGGATGGGGATGGAGATGGGGATGGGGATGCGGTGGGGATGGAGAGGGGCGCGGGGTGCGCTCGGCTGACCGTCCCTCTCTGTCCCCCCAGCGGCTCCGCGGCCCCAGCGGGGCCGACCCTGCCCAACCTCACCCCGCGGCACCGACAGCTCATCCCCACGCCCTGCGGGCCCGTGAGTACCGACACCCCGCGGGAACCGCCGTCCTTCCCTTCCCGGGGCTCAGCGCATTCCCCGGTGCCTCTCCAGTCCCGCCGGGATCTCCTCGGAGTTGTTTCCTCCGTGGAGTTTGCTCCTCCCGGGAACAGGTTGCCCGTGTCCCCGTCATTGCCCTGCTGGGAGGCATGGAAGAACCTGCCTCAAACCCGTGTCCAAAGGCAGGTGGACCAGGGAGTTCAGGTGTCCCCACTCCACAGCTTGTGCATCTCCTGGCATGGAGACACGGGATTATGGGATGAGCTGGGTGGCAGCCACAGGGTCATGGAATCCAACCCAAGGCCCTGCACAGACACCCCAACAATCCCACCCTGTCCCTCAGTGTTGTTCAAACCCTCCTGGAGCTCTGGCAGCCTTGGGGCCGTGCCCACTGCCCTGGGGAGCCTGTTCAGTGCCCACCACCCTCTGGGGGAAGAGCCTTTCTCTGATACCCAACCTAACCCTACCCTGGCAGAGCTCCAGCTGCTCCCTCAGGTCCTGTCCCTGTCACACAGAGCTGCCCCTCTGCAGGAGCTGAGACCCCTGAGCTCTCCCCTCAGTCTCCTCCAGGCTGAACAAACCCAGTGCCCTCATATGGCCCCTCCAGACCCTTCACCATCTCCCTGTCCCTCCTTTGGTTGCTCTCTAAGAGCTTTAGATCTATTTTTTTAAACTCTGGTGCCCCAAACTGCCCTGAGCACTGGAGGTGAGGCTGCCCCGGTGCAGAGGGGGACATTCTTCACCATCCTCACAATGAGTTGTGGTTGGTTTCAAAGCACCTGCAAGAAACCAAACACACACAGTGGGGACCTGAAACGAGGTGATGTGAAGTCCTCTCTCTGTGTTAAGTTCCTGCAAGGATGTTGCTTCACCTGGAGTATTTGAGTAAAAGGCAATAAGGAGCTCACCTTACTGAAAATGCTGACCCTGTCCTTAAAATTCTCTAGAACAAAGTCTGGGAATGTTTCCTGCTGGTCATCTCTGTGTTCCAACATAAGGGCATTGGCAATGTCCATGTCAGGAGGTGGAATACCATGACCTTTGTGAGGCACTGAGAAAAGCAGAAAGGCTGTAGGTATAAATCAGGACAATCTAGGCTGAGATTAATTATGCAATAACATCAGACTTCTCCCTTCCTCAGCAATTCTGGAGTTTCAGTTCAATTGGAGAGTTTCCCTTCCTTTTCCCAAGGAAAACTCTGCACTGTCTCATTTACCCAACTCACCTTGATGCATTTTTTAGGAACAGGAACGACTTCATTTTGCATTATGTGTTTAAAGGTGTTCTTCCTTTCCAGATAAAGCCATGCTCAGAGCTCTCCTTTCCTGTGAAGATCTACTTCTGTGTCACTATTTTGTCTCTGCTGAGTGTCATAGGGCTGACCATTGAGACTCTGGTCCGGCAGACCGAGGAGGATTTCACCATTTCCTTTATTCAGTTGGTTGGAGTTGGTAAGAAACTGCTTGGATTTTGAAACAAATACAGGTTTTTTTCCCCAAGGTATAATTGTGCAGCAACTGAAGTTTCTTATGTAAGAGATACTGAATGTTCAGCCTCCAGTTCCCATTTTAATGTGTGATCTGAAAGAAGAAAATATGAAGTCATCTCTCAGTGTTAAGTTCCTGCAAGGATGTTGCTTTATCTAAAACATTCTATTAAAATAAGGACCTCATTTTTTAAAAAATCTCTCTTTTTGTCTAATATTTTTCCCCCACTGGAAGCAAGATCCAAACTTTCTTGGATATCTCAAATTAGAGCTTCAATAGAAACTTATTTTCATGTTCTTGGGTCCATTTGCATTAAATAGAAATGAACATGAAAATTATAAACTATCTGAGGAAGTGGCTTTAGCAGATCTTGGCTGCCAAAACAGTGTGAAAAAGGAGAGACTGTGGGTGTAACACAGTCCTTGCCTCCCAGCTCTTACCCAGAGGCAGCAAAGACAAGAGCTTTGTTCCAGATTCTGTAATTAGAAAAATCCAAACAATACATGAATTCCAAACCTCTGGTTTCACGAGCAGCTTTTCACACAGGATTCAGCATCCCAACAGAAGCTGCAATGTTAGAACAGCCTGAGGAACCTTCATAATAAATAATAAAAAATAAATAATGCCTGGGGAAGTGGAAATCATTCTTGCCCAGCTAATTTTCCCCCAAACCATGTTTCCTATATGGTAGACAAAGACTGACAGAACAGGAATTTCTTTGAAGAAAAAGAGATGCCCTGGCTGTAACAATCTCTTAGATTTACAATTAGATATTTAATTTAAAGCGAGGTTGGGATTTAGTTTGTTGAAAAATCTTCACCCACAAGACCAAGGGGGTGTCCTGTGTTTCAGAAATGTGCATTTGCCATCTCTGCAAAAAGCTTAATGTCCCCCAAAGAGTTCATTTTCAAATTATTTGCACAAATTTCTTTTGATTTAGCAGCTGAATTTGCATAACAAGGAAATACTGTCTGAAGTCTTTGAGGTCTTCCTGAGGTCATGAGCATGTCCAAAAATGCCATGACTCACTTTGTAATTTGCCACTCACTTTCCACCTTCTCACTCCCCCTTAACAGCAGAGAAAAAGGAAGTTCAGTTTCTGTTTAGGGTCTGATGTTACTGTGTTACATTGAAGGCTTGGGCAATGCTGTGTCCCCATGTCCCAGCCTTGCCAATGTGGGGGATTTTACATGTGAAATGCAGGAAGCAGCACCATGGAAAAAGAAATCTATTGTTACTTTGGCTGTGGTGAGAATTCACCAGTGTTTGCAGGAGCATCCTGTAAAAAACCAAAGCCTTTTCCTCATTTAAGCTTTGCCAAAAGAGCCCAGAGTTCACACGGCAGGTCACTGGGGGTTGGATGTATTTTATAAACACAGAACTCAGAGCTTGCCAGTTATTTTGCAAGGTGAGGTGTTCCAGAATTTCCACAACAAAAGCAAAGTGAGTGCAGTCTGTCCAAGTTCAGTTCAACACACAAACCATGTGCAGTGGTCAGACCACACTGCAGAGAGGGGTGTGTGAGTAGGAAACTGCTTGTTGGTCACCTGAACTGTTCTCCCTGGGAAGATGATGTAATGTCAGTTCTGTGATAAAAATGATATTTCATTTAATTCAAATATGTAATTGGATTTAATCAGTGTAGTGTTACTAGATCAGCAGTGCCCAGCTGTCAGTTTGGATGGCTGAAACATTGCCATTTTCAAAGTGTTTCTTCACAAGGGATTTAAAACTCTTCACAAGTTATTTCATTTCTTGGGGACAGTATTTAGTTCAGGCTCCTCAGTGAGAATAAAGACACTCTCAGCCGAGGAGCCTCAGGGACATGGTTTTGATCTTTCCACTTTGTCCCCTGGATGCAGAAGACTCCAAAGTTTCCCTGTGCTCAGTCTGTGCTCCCTGGGAGTGACTTTGCCTTCTCCCCCAGTGTTCTGTGTGTACTACGTGACCCGGGGCATCCTGCAGGAGAACCGCCAGGAGCTCGTCGTGTTCGTGCTGTCCATCCTGCTGGTGATGCTCCGTTCCATCACCAACTTCACAGTCCTCCCTGCTGAGCAAAAGCCAAAGCTCCTGGTTAGTCTCCTGCTTTTGATCGATTTTTGCCTTTCTCTGCATCTTGGGTTTGACTATCTGTGATTGGAAAGGTGAGGTATCAGTAATGAGGGCACTGACACCAGAAATACCAGGTTGAAAGGATTCCTGTTGAACAGCAAAGTCTGCATGGCCACAACTGCCAATCTGCTCTCTGGGCTCTTCTCTGAGTTTCTTTATGGCAGAATCTGAAAGTAACAAATAGCAAAGGATTGCATGGGATTACTGCAGGACACCCTTCACTTTGCCTGCTCTGCTGCAGATTTCCATCCATGAAATGTTTGGCCTGAAGTGCCATAAATTTAACCCATGGACAGAACTGGAATCTCAAGTCCATAGGTATGGACACAGCCATTGGTGTTCCATAAATGCAGCCTTGTGTTTTTATGACATTTATGGGAACCTGCTGCAGGGAAACAGAAAGATACAACAAACCAGGGGAGATACTGCCATTCCAGATTATCTTGTTTGCATTTCATAGCAATTAAACTTAATACAAGGATTGTGTTCTATGCCTTACTGAGATCTGTGGTTAAAACTTCCCCTTGCTGTGCTTCCCAGAAGTCCTTGCTTTTTATCATTCCTTTCTTTTTATCATTCCTTCCTTTTTATAATTCCTTTCTTTCTATCATATATTTATCACAAAAGGGAGAAGGAAGTTCCTTGCTGTGAAGTCACCCAAAAATTATTCTTCAATAGGAGAGATGGCAACCAAACAAGGAAGGGAGAGCAAAGGAGAATTTGCCAATTCAGTTTATCTATCAATTGTACATTTAGGTAAACAGCCTTATCTGCAGCAAAGTGGGTTGTTTGGGTCAATAAGGAACAGGCACCAAAGGGATACAGTTACTTTAGGGTGTGCAGCCAGGTTATCAGTTTATGTATTAAACAAGAAGCTCAAAGTAAAGCCTGGTGTGGAAGTTGGGAAAAGAATTATTAAGGAGTTTTTTTTCACTACTCTAATGGTAAGTTGAGTTACTGTAACTCCAGAATAATTGGTACTTTAAATATCCTCGTGTCAGTGTAATTATGATGGGTGATTTGCCACTTCAGCCACCTTTAAAGCAGCAGAGGTTTGGTGTGAGTGCCACCAAAGCAAATACAACTCAGCCCAACGTGCTTTTCCTGGAACTGAACAAGTCCAGCTTTTGGGATAACCCACTGGAATTGCTGGGGAAGGGTCCCACCAGTTGGTTTATGCCAACAGGAGGCTTAGAACCAGTTTGTCTGAATGGGCAGCCTGGTTTCCTTATTCCCTCACTCTTTTATTTCCAGCTGGAAGATGCCAGGCTCCAGACTATCCCTGTGCTTGTCTCCCCCCCAGGCTCGCTTTGTGCTCATCCTGCTGGTTGGCTCCTTCGATGTGATCTGTGCCATCCTCCTCATCCAGAGCCAGGGCATGATGGCATTCCGGGTGGGGGGAGCCCTGGAGAGCCTCCAGGCCCAGTACTTCATGCTCAACCTCTGCTTCTCCATGCTCACCTTTGACCTCCAGGCACAGGTAAGGAGCTCTGTCCCCCAGATCCCCCTTTTCCTTTCTTATTAATGAGATGTTGGACAATCGTTAATGAGCTAATCATTAACTCCCATGAGCAACCTTGCCTCTGTCTTACCTTTTAGATAATATTAGTCATGGCCAGACCTCCAGGTGCAGCTTAGTTAGAATCCATAAAAATGAATCAGCATTTATTTTATCACTAAAGGAGAGTTGAAACTTATTTTTGGGAAGCTTGTCCATAAAAACAATGATGTCCAGAAGCTCCAACCTATCCACAGCCTCTTAAAATAAGAAAGGTTATTCCTGCACAACGTCCCAGCCCACAGGGTGCTGCTTCCCAGCTGCCTCCTGCACTTGGGGAAGGGATTCTGGGGTGGGAGAGGGGAATCTGCCCCAGAGAGGGGGAACCTGCCCCAGAGGTCCTTGTTTCCCATTCCCTGAGGAAGAACTTTAGCTTTTAGCCAATTTACTGTTGCTGGGAATTGTGTCAGATGTTGTGTTGGTGGCTGCACGGTCTCCAAGCAGTGATTTTCCCAACCCTTGCCTCTCCCAGCTGTGCCTGTGTATCCTGCTGATCAGCCTGCACAAGATCACCCTGGTTCACAACATCATCTCAGCCACAGGGGCCCTGTGGGGCTGCCTCAAGGTGACCATCGGCATCATCGCGGTGAGTGTTGGACTGAGACACCTTTGGGGACACACAGCCCTGGGAGTGCAGTGACCACAGCCTGGGGAGTCCCAGCCATCCCATTCCACATCCCACTGCCAAGGGAAAGGAGCCAGAGTGGAGAAAACCAGAGCCCAAACAATCAAGACCTTCTCCTAAGGTTTCTTCTCAATCTGTGTCTCTCAGCTGAGCACACAGGGTGAAACAGGCACATTGTCATGATTTCTTTCTGAGGGACATTGTTTCAGTCTCAGTCCTTGATCACCCACTTTAATGAATCCTGTAGGATCACAGTGCCTTCAATATTTGCACCTCTCTGACCATGTCAGGTGAGATTGGGAACAGTCCCTGGAATTACAAGGGTTATACAGACCCAGTGAGACTGCACAGGCCTTAAATCCTTGGAAATCACCCAAAAAAGATGGGTGGTCCTTTCCCTGGGGCTGCTTCTCCAAAGGTCAGTTTGCAGAATAACATAAGGATTAGTGAACTTGAAATGTCATTTTTCATGTCAGTCTGAACCTCCTCTGAAATCCTGAGACTGTTCCAAGAGTGATTGCAGAATCAGGGCCAAAGTACATCAGATAGGAGAGTCTTTTATTACCAGGAAGGAGCTGAGGGGTTTTTTGGGGATGGGTATTTTTAGGCTCCTGGTGTGTTTGCTTTAGCTGTTCACACAAATTCCTGACAGCTGAAATACAGATTTCTGTGTAGAAATACAGGAAAATACAGATTTCCTTGCTAGAAATGGAGGCAGCACCAAGCACTGGGCTTTTAAAATAATTCAGTGGCCCAGGTGACAGGTGAGCACAGAAACACCTTTCTCCTAATTACAACCATACCTATTTTCCTGATAGGATTAAAAACCTTTCAGCTGTTTTTCCCTCACCATCAGAAACAAAGTTCATCTGGCCAGTAGCTGTTCACAAATTACAAGTTTTGCTTCTCCCTGATGTGCCTTCAGGCACAAAACAAGGCTCTGTTCCTTGTGAGAGAAGAAAGAGTTGCCTCAGTCAGATGGTGTCATGTTTTTACACATGATATTTCTTATCCTTTCATCAACAGCAAATGTGTTTCTTAACAGTTCAACTGGTAATATCCTTAGGGGTAAGTACATATTCTTGCCCTTTTCTCCAAACTTTGGGTTGGAACTGCTTGAAAGGCACTTTTTACCCTGTCCAGGTACAGTACTGACTTCTCTGCAGGAGGAATTTAACAGCTGCTTGTCTAACTAGGAAACAGGGAATCTAAAATGAATGGAAAAAGGATGTATTTCAGTACATCAGGGTTACAGCAACTTGGAAAGGGCAGATCCAGTTCATGGGAGCTTTGGGTCCAAGGTGAAAAGGATTCTCCCTCAGGCTACAGCCCTGAGACAGTTTGAGGGGGCACAGCAGGGACTCCTTTTCCTGCCCCTGTTCAGACAAACACAAACAGCAGCAGAGGTGGCACAGAACAAACTCCTTTACACATGGGACAACTCCTTAAGTGCATTTGCAGAGGTTGATATATTGACCATTGCAGAAGGGTCAGTTTTGGCTTTGGGGGGAATCTGGGGTTGATTAAATGCATCAAATCCAACCATAACATTGGCACAGTCACTGCTTTCAGGGCAACTCAGCTGGTTTTCTTTCCTTTGCTCAGACCTGCCTTTCCATTCAGGACTGGAGAGCAGTCCCTGTCCTTTCCCAAGTCCCAAGATGAACTGGGAAACAAAGTTCTGACAGTGAAGTCTTCTTGCTTCTCCCACATTTTAGTGCTCAGTGTCTGTGTTTGTGGTACAAACAGGAGTGGAGGAAAAGGTCCCAGGGAGCCTTCAGTCTGTGAACATTCATTTGTTAGAGAAAAATCTGAGCATACCCAAAGAAAAAGGACATCATCACTCCTGGCCCAGCTCAGTGGAAAACAGAGACTGGAATTCCTGCTAAAGAAAAACAGGAGGGGAAAGTTACAACTGAGAGCTCAGCCTGAGCAACACTTGAAATGCTGCTGAAAAATCAGCTATTTGTAGCTTTTATAGAGTCTATAACAATGAGTTATAAACCTGTATGTTTGTCTCATCTCATTTTACAGATTTTAAAAGAACTGAAGCCTCTGGTGTGGGTTTTTCTGCTCCAGAATGTCCCTGAAGTGGTGTATCTCATCTACCTGCTGTACACGGTAACTGAGCAAACCTGGGGCAAGGCTGGAGGGCTCCTCTTCATTCCTGGGTCCTTGAGCCCAAACCATGGGGGCTCATCCCTTCCTCACTCCCCTTGTGACATTCAGAGAGCAGGAGGCACGTCCTGCCTCTTCGGGATCAGCTTTTCAGGACAGCAACAATGTCAGATTACAGGGAGAGGTTCTGGAAGTCTCTGCCACTGGCAAAGTGTCCAGAACAATTAGGGAAAAATGCAACAAAACCTTCCAGTCAAAGATCCAGAGCTCCTCATAAAGGCCTCCCCTCCTTCAAGTGGTGCCAGAGCATCTGACCAGGGCCTCAGTTGGGGTGTTTTGTATTTCTTAGGCAGTTGTTGATCCTGATGTAGCCAAAACAAGCCCACCCAACTCCAGTGCTGGGCATTATTCTGGCACTGAAACAGTGATAAAGCCTCTCGTAGGGGGGCACCAGCACCTCCCACAAGGTGTGTGTGAGGGGCAAGGGGAGAGAAGGGCAAGGGCAGAGCAGACTGTTCCCCCTGGGGAGGGCTGGAATGCTGGGAGTGGCCAGGGTTTCTCCAGGGTTTCTCCTCCTTCACATCCACAGTCTCTGGATGCTGATAAAAGTTTCAGGGCTGCAGCCACCCCCAGCCTTGGGGTTCTGTCCATCAAACCAGGCTCTTCCCATTATTCCAGGCCTGTTTGATCTGGCAAAGCACAGCAGGACCTCACACTTTGCCCTTCATCCTGTAATCAGGAAACTAAAACAAGTTAATAGGGAATAGTTTGGGTTTTTTCTTCCCCCAATCCCACTTGTTTCACAAATTCAGTGCTCGATTGCATTTTGTGGCTTCAAGGCTTTAGGTGGTGATTGTTTTGTCTCCATTTTCCTGCAGGTGATAAGGGAGTGGGGCAAAGGGAATTCTTACACTCTGGAAGCTGCTTTCATCACTGGCTCTTGCATTTCTGTTGCAATTAAATCTGTCCTGTTCTGGGCACTGGTCCACGTCTACCGCAGCTTTGGGCAGGGGCTCAGAGAGAGAAGTGAGTACCACAAAACTCAACTGGGAAGGTTGTGGCCTGTTGTACCAGTCCCAGTGAAGGAAAGAGCCAGGAAAATAGGGATAGGCACATCCCTTCTGCATCCTCTGAATTCCCTGGGCAGACCAAGCTCAGGAGCTGGGATGGGAGATCTGTGGTTTCTCCCTGAGGAAAGCTGACACCAGCTAAAGCTGCTGCCAACTGTGCAAGAAATGCAGCTGTCCAAACAATCAGGCCTGGGTGGATAAATCTCTATCAGATACATGTAGTTTTTCTCCTTTGTGACACTGTATAATAACAAAGAGACACAGACTAAAGGCACCTTGACAGAAAGGACACTGCAAGGCATTACTTTGGTGCTGACTGGCCTTTTATTCTCCCCACAGTGTTTTCTTCCTACGGAAGGATCGACTCCTGAGCCCTCTGTGCCCTCCCTGCACAGAGCAAAGGCACAGCCAGGGCTGGGCAGGCACCTGCACTCAGGCTGGGAGAGGAGGGATCACCTTCCTCCACAGGGTGTTCAGGACAGGCCTCCCATTCCTGCCTGGGGGCTGGAGAGCCACAGCAGGGCAGCTGGGAATGGTTTCAGCAGCAAAGAGAGCTAGAAGGGAACAATTAATCCTCACCTTTTGGGGAGTTTTGCTGCCAGGACAAAGCACCTCCCACTGCTTGCTTTCCTGTGGGTGCTTTGTAAGCACAGGAGCTCCACAACCTGCCTGTGAGTGGGGAGTGTTGCTGATGTGAGGCTGTTTTTCCTGGCCAGACACAAACACAGTGACAGTAGTTTGCACACCCAGGCTGGAGTGCAGGTCCTGCCCTCGTTTCTCAGCTTGGATCTGTTGGTTGTTGGGATGTGATGGTGTCTGGGGACAGCTGCATTCCCTGCCTGGGGCTTTCTTCCTCCTCTGATTTAAGATTATTTCCATTACTTGTTTTTTAAGCCCAGCTCCACATGAAAACAACTCACTGTAACCTCCTGCCTTCCTCACTGTCTCTAACCAACGTGCCATCCTATACCAGGGGGACTGTCACAACAAGCCTTTAATATTGTCATTGAAAGTTTGGTACTTTATTGACTGCAACCTTTAACTACTGGCTATTTTTAAATAAAGCATAAGCACAGTGTATGTGTGTGTGTGTGTGTAATTATTTCACATACAACAGCACAAAGTCAATGGAAAATCTGCTCACAAACCAAAGAGGGAGGAGGCTGGAATTGGGATTGTTGCCATCCCACTCCTCCTCAGATACACCTTTATCTTGCAGGTACCTATGCACTGAAAAAAGCAGTTAAATGGATTGCAGCTTATTAGGGAAATTAATAAAGGTTGTATAAAAACAATAGTAAAAAATGATAGAAAATAAACCTAAAATGTAAATATATAAAATTAAATATTGAATATAGAAAAGGAAGTTATAGGTTATAAACCTAAATACACATATAAAATGAATATTAGATTTTTAAAACCGTTAAAAATGTGGATTTTTCTCATGCCAGTCTTCTAAACGAGCCAAATCTATTTTAGAGTTGGCCCAGAAACCTGGACCTGGTCAGAAGGAGGGAAAATGTGTTTTCTGCACAGGTAACAAAGTGTCACTATCACACAGAGGGGCCGCTGCTCTGGCCAAGCACAGCAGGGGTTTGGCACCAGCCAGGCTTGAGAAGGTGGAAACCTCTTTTTGAAATGCCTGTAAAACAAATGAACTCCACTTAAAGCAGCTCCATTACCTGCACAAGGAGGCTCCTCACCCTTATCAACCATCTGACCTGCAGCAACCGCTGGAATGGGTCATACAGTAATTAGGAAATCAAAAGGCTCTTAATTAGTCACAAATTTCATGGAAGAGCTGTCTAGAACTTGGTCAGGACATGCCAAGGCATTTGAACCACATTTTGATCCTAAACTTGCTTGGTATCCAAACCACCAGAGATTATTTGTCAGCACTGCCCTCACCTATTTCTCCCCTCACATTTCTATTCTCAGACCTTCCAAAAAGTGGTTAATGCAGCCCAACTAGTCATAAACAAGATTTGTTTCAACTTGCACAGCAAACCCAGCATTTTTTTTGAAACTTTTGAGAAAAGGTGGTATCAGACATGCACACTCAGGAAAGCCCTGGGTGTATTTCTAGAGAAGAGATTCCCCTTCCCAAGAGACAAAGTGTCACATCCCACACTGGACATCTGCCCTCCAAGCAAGTAACTATTGTTAATTTTATATTCTCCCCAGTCAAAGTGCTGCTTGACAAATCCAGCTTTACAAAAAGATTTTATTGAAAGGATTGAAAAATATTTGTTTTCAACAATATTTAAAACAAGTTTTCAATGTGTTAACAATATGTAACAGGATTTTGCATCTTTTAAAAATTCAGTACACTGCTTTATTCCGTGCTACACAGTTGTTAATAATGTCTTCATTTCTACTAGAGGATAACTTGTAAAAAAACCAAATTCATTTCCCAGCTTCCATTTTGGCCCTTGGTAGACTGGAGAGGATTTGTAGTTACAGTGACAGCTACAAACCTTTGTATTAGAAACTCTTAATCAGCAAACTCCTATTTTTTAGGAGAGTTTAAACAAGTTAATTTGAATAAGCTACATCAGCAAAATGAGGTTTTCCTGCCACCAAACTGAGTGTGCATTTACAGCTTTTTCTGGTTCAGCTCTGAACAGAAATCCCCCACATTACAACAGAAATCCCCCCAATTGCAGCAGCTCAGTCTGAAAACTCAGGTGCTCTTGAACCTCACCTGCCTGCCTGGGAATTGCCATTTGGGAATTACAGTTTGTGGATTAAAAGCTTGTAAAGGGACTTTGTACACTCAGGTAACTTTGTGATGTAACAGCACAGTTTGGGCTGTTTTGCCACAAAGCAGTTGGTACAATCAGAGCCAAGGCAGCTTTTGAAGGGAAATAAAGCCTGAAATCACCGTGTGGGTGCCCTGCCTTGGGTCAGTGAGGCAGCTCTGCCCTGGCTGAGCAGACACCAAAAATGTCCCCAGCAGCCTCAGAGCCAGCAATGCAACTGCAGGAGGTGATAAATTGAAAGAATAAATTTAAAGCCAACCCCTAATATAGATCTAAAGTAGTTCAGTACAATTTGATTCCATGACCTGTGCACTCTGAAAATTAAAAGTTCGGCCATATAGTCAAGAATAGCTTTACTATTATAAAAAGCATAAATAAAAAGTGCTGAATATAGTTTTATCTTTAAAAAAATACTAGATAAGGCTCATAAATCATTTTACCTTGCCTCTGCAAAATGATTCCCACTTCCTAGTGTGCCTAGAACTCCACTCCTCCACTTCACCAGGCATTTCCCCATACCCTGTTCCTTCTCTCAATTATTGCATGTTTAAATAAAATAGTTTCAAAGCAAAAAGCCTGACACTTCTGCAGTTCAGAAAGTAAACAGTTATCAAATAACTGGATACTCCACCCAGGAAACCCGTAAGCAGCTTCAAAACAGTGATAAAACAATTACTGCAGATTCAAGTGAAAGAGAAACCCCCAAAGCTCCCTGGATATTCTCCAAAATACCACAAAATTCATCTGTTCAGACCAAATCAAACCAATGTTCTATTATACAAAATGTACAAACCCAGTAGTAATTTATATTAACACACTTTCACTGTGATTTGAATCATCAACCAAGACTTTGCTTCTCTTTTATGGAAAAGTGCTCTCACTGGATTGAATGAACTCAGACTAGGGCAGCACCCAGAATGGATGAGACATTATTTAAACCACCAGAGGACAACAGGTCAGAGTTTGGAAACTACCACATGTCCCATTTCCACTTTGGACCACAGAAACTAATGTAAGACAATCATGAAGAGTTCACCAGAGCTTCTCACTCCATTCCCAAGGAAATCCCACCTCAACCAGGACATTAATTCCACTGCAAGACACTACCATGGGCTTCACTGAGCAGCTCATGTCCACCCCTTCAGTGAGCGATGCAGCAAGACTGAAAATGCTGAAGTTTGGATAAAAATGATCATGAGACTGCACCACAGAGAACATAAATGTAAACATTATCCTGGGGTTTGCTGTTCTCAGGTAAATACAGTGCAAACCCTTTTCCCCCCCCAACCAGTTCTTCTGTTGGGTTTTGGTTTTGTTCTTTCATAAAAGCACAGACAATAAAATATGTACAGAGAGAAGTTAGAAACGTTTGAAAGCATCTTAAAAAAGTAAATAGGAGACTTAGAATAATCTTGAGTGCTGAAGGCACCGTTGCTACTCCACTGGGAATGTGTCCTCTCCAATTTTCCAGCCACCAAAGCAGCATCCCACCCTGTATTGCTCAGCACCAAGAGCTGGAAGGTATCCATGGAAGTTGAGGGCACTCAGGGCCTGATATAGGATATTTTCTTCAAGACAATAGTGGAACTAGACAATATTGTAGCAATTGGAAGTCCAGATTCTTCCTGAACACTTGGAGAACTTTTGTTTTTAAACACAGTAGTCTCTAATGCTACCTTTTATTCCAGAGAATCCAACAGAAATAATAAAAACCACAGCAAACACCTGGATGATTCCCACCAGCAGGAACTGCAGAGCTGTAAAGCAGCTCAGCCACACAACCAGAGATACTTGTAATAACTATTTGTGGGTATTTCCACAGTGCTGACAGCCAAGGGTCAACCACTGTTCAAGTGGGCACAGGAGATATAAATGTATATATTAAAAAAAATACATTTTTTTCTGCTAGTTCCATCTATTAATAAAAAACAGTATCCATGGGTGTTTCTTCAGTGTGTCACACTGAGAGTAAGAAAGTATTTTCTGGGCCAGATGTATTTAAGCTAACAAAGAGGAGATTATTTTCTAAGAAAACTTCTTACAGCCTTTACAGTCACAGCAGTGATAAATGGAATTACAAATATACCAAATAAACCAGGATATTTTAATGCCACTTTTCTGCTGCCACTTTTCTGTGATGTATCTACATTCAGCCTTACCATGCCATTGGTAAGTTAAGAGGTTACAATCAAAGCTGCAGATGTGGTTGTTGGCATCAGTCAGAAAGAATCCATTTCCAGAACGAAATGCACACTGGATTAAAACAATCAGAGCCCAATTTCTTCCATTCCTACCCTTGGTGGACAGGAAGGAACCCAATTTCCAGCCACAGGACCTGACAGGCACAAACCAACACCACAGTGCAGGTCCCAGATGGTGCCAAACGCTCCAAAATCCAAGCAGACAGAAGGGATGCTGCCACACTCCATTCCCACGAGGCTTGGCAGATGTAGACACTCAAAATTCCTCTTCTTCCACAGCAAAGTTGTTCTGCTTCTTCCTCACATTCCAGTGCAAACACTCAGCCAGGCTCTCGAACCAGTCGCTCACGGGGTCTCGGAAGCAGATGGAAGGAAGGGGGTAGCACGAGGTAGTGATGCTGATACTGCAACAACACAGGGCACCCATCAGGCAGGGCACAGACACCACCTGGGCAAGAACAGCTCTGGTCCTGAGCCAACACTCTCCCCCAGGCTGGGAGAACAGAGTTTTCACAACCAAACCATGACCCAGACTAAAGCTTATCTCAGCAGAGCAAACAGGGCTTGAAGTGGTTCAGAGATGCATTGTGGGCACAGTCTCTGGCACAGTGAGAACACTGAACACACTCCAGCACATCGACCACACAGCAACATGGAACACCACCTTGGCCTTTAAGTTTCAAGTTTTAACTATAAAAAACAGCACTAAGAGTCTAGAATCCAAAAAAGGGCCAAACCTCGTGTTTGAATCCTTCCTCATCTCCTGAACTCCCCTACAGATGTTTCTATACTCTACAGAACTACTTTTCAGATGTTTCTATACTCTACAGAACTCCCCTGCAGATATTTCTATACAGAACTCCCCTGCAGATGTTTCAGCCTCAGAGGAAATACAAACGGTTCAGGATGGAGTGTTTTGCCAGCTACACATTTTCCTTCTTGGCAACTTGTATGGGCCAGTAGGAAAAAAGTCATCCTGAATGGCAAATGTACCAGTGACCTTCCCACTGCTGCCTGAGAGTCCTCAGTCACCTCCCAGGAGGATAAACTATTACACATTGCACATAAAATCTGAGGGAACTTCACACATGATGTTCTGATCACTCATGGCAAGAGCAAGTGAACAGAACCATTCACAGCTAACACAGTTTAAACCACATGGGGTCATTCAGATCACTGTTCACAGGCAGCTCCTGTTGGTTCACATCTTCTGGAACTCCCAGGATTTGTCTTACATCTAAAATTTACAGGTTTTCCAAAGACATGCCCATCTCCCATGCAAAGCATGCAATGTTTACATGCTTCTGTCTGAACCTTTCACTTGCTTTCATGGGAAGATCTAAAGAGCTCAAGTTAAGAATTAGACCCTTTTAGTGCAGTTTGTGCTGTAAGAGGTGTTAGGGTTTATAAAACTTTGTTTCTTCACTGCCAACAGCTCTTTTGGCAGATGTCAGACAATGAGGGAACTGCAAGAATCAGGATTTTCTACACTTGGAAAGATTACAGTCAAAAAAAAAGGCCTGACCTGTCTCCATGGCATATTTCCTGCCTCTTCCTTCCATCAAAGGAAACCCAGGCTGTGTTCCTGGCATCAGGGGAGAGCATGATCTGAAACACCAGACAGAAAGGAATTCACCTTCAGCTCCAAGCCCTCTTCCTCTGAGTGCAGAATTGAGTCTTTGTAACTCAACAGTTGCACCCAAATTCATAATCTGTCCACAAAGCAGTGCAGTGACACATCACACAAGTCCTAAAGCTTCATTTCATGTTTGGTGTATATACATAGATTTTTCTATATGTAATAAACCCCCTAAGTACAAGGTCATAAACCATACAGACCTTCCAGTTACAACCAGTGCATGGTTCAGTTCAGCTACATGAGCTGACATGGTTTCTCTTTCAGGAGAATACTAGAGTTAATCCATAAAAATAGATTTTAATATATAATTAATCCAAAGCTGCCAAATTTAAGGAGTTTTGCTCCTATTCAACAAGCATTTCTAATAAGAGAAAATAATTAACTACCTCTGCTTGGCTCGCATCCATGTGGTTATTATTTTACATATGTATTTACAAATATATATATATATGACATATATATGGAATATACTACATTTCTTTATATTTCCATGTCTTAAACGTATATATACTACATATAATATGTTAATATCTATAGACTTGCATTTCTTATATTTATATATATGACATATATATGTAATATGCTACATTTCTATGGATTTCCATTTATTCAATTCATATATATGACATATATATGTAATATGTAACATTTCTATATATTTCCATTTCTTACACATATATATATTACATATACATGCAATATATTACATTTCTATGGATTTCTATTTCTTACACATAGATATGTCATACACTACATTTCTATGGATTTCCATTTATTAAATTTATATATATGACACATAGACATAGTGTGCTACATTTCTCTAGATTTACACTTACTCCCTTTCTATATATTCCCTAATACACTACATTCCTACATATTCACATTTATCACAATACATTCACACTGTGCTTTGGAACCCAGCAGGAGGTGCCCACCTTGAGCTCGACGCCCGCGGGCACCACGATGGGCCGGAAGGACAGCGAGTGCGGGCAGATGGGCGTCACCATCATGGCGGGCACGTTGGGGTGGATCATGGAGGCGCCGGCGGCCGCAGCGTACGCGGTGCTGCCCGTGGGCGTGGACACGATCACCCCTGCGAGGCACACACAGCTCAGCACACGCGTGGGCACTGACACACCAAGGGACAGCACGGGGGACAGCGAGCGGGGGCACAGCTTGTGTCACACACACACAGAGACAGACACAGAGACACGCACCGACGCACACGCACCGACGCACATACTCAGCTATAGCAGAGGGAGTTTATTATCAAAGTATAACCAGTTGTACCTCCCCAAGTGGACTGAAGAGATAAAACACTTGCACCTGCCCAGGAGATGAACGTTACCCCCACTGGCTGCAGGGCTACACTCCCCAGCTCTTCTCTGGGGTGTATGAGCACAGACTCAACTGACTGTGGGAGACCAAGTACAGGTATAATGAAGGCACGTGTCTTTGTGCTGTGGACTGGCAAGTTTTAGCCCCCCTTCTGCTCCAGTCAACTCCCTTTGGATCCCCTTGGTCCTGTTTTGTGGGCACTGCACCAAGTTCTGCAGCTCAGGTTACAAGTTTGGTAACAGTGGCTTTCACTGCTGGAGTCCATGAGTTGAGACTTTTTGCCTCCAGCAAATTCCAGATATCCAAGCCAACCTTTTCTGAGCTATTCCTTGCCTTTAGCCCAAACATACTATACCAAAAGAAACTCTACTTGCCTCCACAAGCCCAGAAACAAAGCTTAGAACCCCTTAAAGCTGTATTGTGGGAAGCATTAGTTAGCAGTGAATAAACACTGGTTTGTAATAAAGGGGGAATATTACCAGTGAACAATAACAGGTGCACGTTGATGTTTGCTGTTACCAATGCTTTGTCTCCATGTAAGAAAATCCTGCAGTTAAATAACAGTCCCCACCTGAAGTGAGAAGGAATGGAGCCCCAGACTCACCATCTCCCTGCACTGTAGTTATCAGGTGTCCATTTAGGAACACATCCACGTTGGACAGGTAAGAGGAAGGACCACGATCCACCACAACTTCATTTAAGACCTGCCACGACATCAAACATCACCCCAGCCTGCTACTGCTGCCTTGGCAAGGTAATGAATGGCAAAGGAAAACATGCTTTCCAGACCTCTGAAAAATTCATGTTGATTTAGTACATGCCAAATCAGACTCTACTTCTGTCAAGTGCCAGCTGAAGTTTTTAGATGTTAGGAATGATTTCCAGAAGCTGGTCACTAATGATTTCACTTTTTATTTGAAAGAAATCCTTGCTATATCTCACTTTGGAACTGCTACTTTTGTTTTCACAATAGAAGGAAGGTTACACTCTGTAATCTTAAGAGGTCTTTTCCAATCTAAATAATCCTGTGAGTCTGTGAAGTTATTACAGCAGCAAAGTACAACCTGAGCACTTGTGACTGCCCAAGGTGGGCACCATCTCCTCATCATTTAGTGCCCATATTGTTAGAGCAGCACAGATCAGTCCCCCAGTGCTGGGTAATGAGTCAACTGAAGAAAAGGGAAGAGTTAAAATAAAACAAGTACAAAGCAAGTTACAAAGAGATATTAATTCTTCTGCTTATTTTGCCCTCTGACCTGGTATTGCATAATTTGCTTGCCCACTTCTTTCTCCAGGTTTGCAGACACAACTCCATTCTCCTCTATCCCATTCTGGACTGTCATTTTCTCCCTGTGCTCCTTCACCACCTTCACTTTGAGCCTGCTCCTGAGCACAAGAGCTGCATTGCCTGGGGGAAAACACGAGAGCAAATACACAAACAAATACCTTAACCAGTAAATGACCCCCAGTAAGGACTAACAACTGAAAACGCCACCCATCTATTTCTGAGCTTTCAGAGTTCCCAGTTCCATTCACAACACTCAGTCAGAGCTCAAAACTGATTTTTGGTGGTAATGAGCAAAATTAAAGTCAAATTTCAACCCAGTCCCTTCCCACCTCCCTCATTATGTAAAAAGAAAATCTGATTTTATATGGATATGATCAAGACTGGAAAACACTGTTGGGCTCATCTGATCTTCACTAAGACAAAAGCTGAGCCTAAATAAAATCAGAGCACTAGAAACATGTATTAAAAGGCAACATTCTAATAATGTGAGAATTTTATACATCTTGCCAGGAATCTACTTCAGATACAACTCAAATAACCTCATATTGAACAAATAAAGTATTTATTTCCTTAAATATTTTATATTTGTTTGATTTCTAGGTATTAAAGCACTGCACTGCTCAGAGAACCAGACTACAGAGACTTCAGAGCCATTTCTATGTTTAGCTGCCATTTAACAACAGTTCTGCAACATCTCAGACTTGTTTACTCCACAAAGTTATTTCTGAGGCATTTTCCTTTCCAGAACAGCAGAGAAAGCAGCACTGGATGTGCCAATGCCATGCAGTAATTCTGTTAATTTAATATACATTTCTTGAGTCTCAATCTTAAGGGAGAACCTAAATGAGTTAAGAAAACTTACTAGTCTTGGAAAAATCAACAGAAAATGTAACAAACAGAAACACCACAACTTGTCCCCTTGAATTTACCTTCTATAACCTGAGTGACTTGGGATTGAAAATTCTCAAAATTAAATGGAGTAAGAAATCCAAGGGATCCCAGATGAAAAGCCATAACTGGAGGGACACTCCCCTATCAATAAAGAAAAGAATTTTAAAGCTTACTGGATCAAAGCAATTCACACATCAATTAATTGCCTGTAAAGATTTTAACTACTGATGTAACTTCAATCATGCACAATAAAACCAATAAATATTACATTATTTTCAGAAGGTATAAGGTAAAACAGGCTTGATAAACACAGGAATGAACAGCAAAGGACAAATGGTGAACTCAGTAACAGAGGGGGCAAAACCCACATTCAAATATTTCAAGAAGAGAAGGTTTATAGATCTATTGCCCACAAGGACCTACCTGGAAAAGTGAAGAAGCATAAAGTAAGGTCCCATCTCCTCCCAGGCATATGATAAAGTCTATCTGATTGGAGATATCATCATAATCTAGAAGCAACATTGAAACACAAGCTTTGAATTAAGCTGTGTCAACACTCATCACTTCCTAACAAAAATTAGGAAGAAACACCCCAAGCTGCAGCACAACAACATTCACTCACAAATACAAAAACCCCACAATTAAGATTTAACAACAAATGTTTGCAAACCACACTTTGGTTTGACAAACTTGACCCAATTAAACACCAAGACAAAAAGCAATTCAACTCTTCTTCCAAGAGATCATTCCAGTACCTTCTCTGAAGGTGCAAAATTTCTTCTTCACTGGTCCAAAATTCTCATCATTGGCTATTGCAGGGTCTTCCAATACTTTTTTCTCTACATACACTATCATATTGTTCTCCTTCAGAGAGATAAAATAAGCTTGTTATTAATATCTTAAAACACCAACACCTTTGACTCTCCCCATAATTTGCATCGGTTTAAAACATGTAAATAATATTTTACAGAAGGGTCTGCACCTTTTGGTTGTTTTTCACGTGTGGTCTGATTCTACTGAGAATTTTGCAGACCTAATAATGTAATAAACTAAAGCTTGGAATGCAGATTCCATGGTACAGTAACATTGATATGTTTGTTCAAAGCTTAAAGGTTAAAGCTTTTTATAGCCCATTCCCTATAATTTAGAACTGCAAATAGAAGTTTTTGCTTTAATTTTTTGGGTTTTAAGCTCTGCACTTAAAGTACTTCAGTCCTGATCTTAAGCTCTGAAACAGATTTTATTCCAACCAGTGGCAATGGGTCTAAAGATTTATTTGCACTATACAACTGTGCACATTAAACAGAATCAGGAATTGAAAGCAGGTTAGAGGTAACATTTTTAATGGTGGTAAAACTGGAATTTCCATTCCATTACCTCAGTAAGGTACACACAAAGCTCTTTGAAAGGCTGCAGCAAACTGGCATCACGGATCTTCTTAATAACAAGGACACTCTTGGGAGGTTTGTTCCATGTCAACCGCTGGCTGGCTGGATCCTGGATGTGCCTGGAGAACAAAACACCCCCCATGTCCCCATTTTGATCTGACACCACTCTGGTGTGTTAATAAAACACCCCTCAGTACAACTGCACACAGTCCTGGAACAACAGAAAATAAAAAAAACCAAGAATTCACATTATAATGATGTTTCTGGAAGCCATCAGTGCTTTGCCACGTGAAGGTAACACAGAATGAAGGGGCAGTAACTCCTGCACCTGCTGCCTCAAGAACAACATGTGCAAACAGGGACTGCAACAGAAGCACCACAACAGCCCTCAGACCAAACTCTTCCACTGACACCCCCCTGATGCCAAAATGCTGCTTCCCTCTCGCTTGTTCTAGTGCTCTCCCTCTCAAGCTGACTCAAAATAAGGAGAAACATTCAATTAGAGGATCAGAAAAAGCTACAGCATCACTTTTCCCCCCATCCAATACTGTAAGTCAAACAGTAAATTTATTTCAGTGCCTATATTCTATATACAAATATAGCAGGAAATAAGTGTAGAAGTCTAATACCATAATACTGCCAAGAACTGAATTTTGCAGCACTGCTTCTCACTGACTAAGCCTAGAACCAGTTCCATCTTCACTCAAACAGAAGCCACTGTGCCTGTTTGAGCTGTACTCACCAGTTCCACGCAGTTCTACTAAATGCAACATTATTCCTAACACGCTTCAAGATCTTCATGTTCCTCTCCAGGAGTCAGGGAAATGCAACAGCTCCAAAAAATAAAAGGCTGAGGCTTTTATCACTTGTTAATAAACTGAAGAAAACATTTTGCTCTGAAAAAACGTTTTTTTCTCTGAAATGTTTTTTCCTATTGAAGTATTTCCACCACTCCAATAAAAAGCTGTGAGGCTCCACGGAAAAACCCTCTGTCAAACCTTTCTTCCAGATCTTCAGAGGCAAGATTTCATAAGGAAAATCCCATTTCAAAAAAAAAAAAGAGTTGAAAAACAGGTATTTGAGCTCCCCTTCTCTCAGGAGCACAAGCACCTGATCCTCTTCTCACTGAGTAGTCATTCAATCCATTTGGTTTCACAACAGTCTTCACAAAGCAGGTTGGCAAGCTCTACTGCTGCTGGTTGTGTTGAGACACCAAGACCTTCCCTAACTGATGCCTGTACAGAAAAGCTTTTATTTTCTGTTCAAAAAATTCCCTCCAGTGAAGGGAGTTCAACAATACTACTGATTAGGGAGGAGAAAACCAAAACAAAAAGGTTTTGCTTGTTTTTAGAAGAGACAACAAAACCTTGGGTGCAGTAAGAAAAGGAATTTACAAATTGGTCTTGGGGCACCTTTGCTCCCTGGCTCTCCTGCCCAGGCAGCCCTTCCCTGGCACCACCACCTGCAGCCCAGGGCTCCTGTCCCTGTCCTTATAACCCTGTCCTGGGCCAGCCCCTGGGGAGGAGCTGCCCCAGTCAGGTGGGTCAACACAGCCCAGGCGTGGTTTCAGCTGAACTCAGCTCTGCAGGGCACTTTACACCATGCACAAGGAATGAGGAAGCTCAGGGTTCTCTCAGGGCAAGGCTGGAGTTGCACCTTCCTTACAAAGGTTTGGGTACCACCAGCCTGTTCCCAGGAAGGCCACTATCTACTGAGGGAAAGATGGGGCCAGATAAATAGTGACTGCAACACCTCCCACTTGAAGGAGCAATAAATAGAACTGCTTAAAGGGACAGAATTCACCGAGACCTTTAAGCTCACTCAGTCCCAGCCCTGCCATGGGCAGGGACACCTTCCACTATCCCAGACTGCTCCAACCTGGCCTGGCACACTTCCAGGGATGGGACAGCCACAGCTTCTCTGTGCCAGGGCCTGCCCACCCCAAAACCAGGGCCCCCTGCCTTGGGTAAACCCTGACATTCCCAAGTATGTCACACATGGTGTAAAAAGCAACACTTTGTACCACCCAACCTGCACAATTAAAACGTTTGTGTGCCTACTAAGCAGAACCCAACCCTTATTTTCATATTTACCAGCAGCCTGAAAGCAAACTAATGATATTCAGTGAAAGTGCCAGAGATCAAACACAAAAATTCAAACTTCAAATATTATCACCAAGGGAGGGAGAAGCCTTTCCTCAGATTTCACAGCACACAGAACAATTCCTCTCCCTTTCCTCGTGTTGTCCTTAAGAATTCTTGTTCCCCCAAGTTTACTGTTGAGAGTGTTTATTAGAGCTGCCACTGTTGACATCAAACTGTGGATTGCAGACCATGCCAACCTGGCAGTGCAGCCCCAGGGTGACAACCAAGCAATGTGAAAACCACTAAACATCAGGGAAAACACACCCACAGTGCTGATCGGGGGGGGAAGAGTGGAAAAGCCAGCTCTTCTTTCCCCCACAATGAGCACAGGGCCCTGAACTGAGGAGCACTTACATAATGGTTTTGGGGTTTTGCAGCATACAGGCCTTTGGTCCAAACGTGGTCACTGGGCATGGTCCGTGCAGGGAGCGGGTCCTCCTGGGGAGACAGAAATGACCCACAAGGAGCAGAAAAGTGAAGACAAACTGGGCATGTTGGGCTCCACAACCACCACACCCACCTCTGAAGCAGCTGCACTGAGCAATACAGGGCAAAGCACATTTCTCAAACCCACATTGGTTGCCAACCCATTGAGTTTGACAGGTATTAAGTCTTGCATTTTAAATGCCTGCAGCAGTTCTGGAGTGGCATCAGTGTCACTGCTGCAGGCACAGCAACAACACTCCTGTTCTGCATTTCTTGAAGCACTGCATCTTATCTAAAAGCACACATTTTTAGAATGGCTGAATCTGGTAAAAATACCCATGAAATAGCTCAGTGAGGGCTCTTCACCTCAGTAAGGTGCAGCCATGGTTTCCCAGTGCCTGCCATGACAAGGATCTACAGAGAGATCAACACCAAGGCAACACCCTCACATTTTTTTGCTGGGGTCAAGTCAGGGTGATGCATGTCCTGGTTATTTAAATCTTTGCACTTAATAAATTAATAAGATGCAAATTCTTCAGTTCTAAGGTACTTGGAGATATCTGCAGCACCAGGCTGTAAATTTTAATAGGCTGAAAAAAATGCTATTTTTTCTCCCATTTTTTTATTTCTCTCATGTGATCTTGGCCTTCAAATAAACAGGAGCTCTGAGGTGTCATTTATCCTCAAAATGAACACAGGAGAACAAAGGGTTACTCCTGGCTCTAGGATGAGATTATCTGGAACAAGCCAGAACTCACCTCCCTCCCACCTCCCTCAGCAAGTCTGGAAAAGGGAGCAAAACTTACTCAAGGCATGGAACTGTTGAAACATTATGTGAATACTTAGAATTATTCCATTAAAAAGAAGGGGAAACATGTCTTTCCTGGGCTTAATTCATTTACCCTATTGCTTGGCAGTCACAAGCATTACTGCACTGCCTTCTATTGTGTGCTATAAAGCAGCTCAGACCAGCCCTGTGACTCACTCTTAGAGCTAAAAAAACCCTCAGAAATCTAATAAAAATCAAAACTGGATCACAGGTCACAAATAAAGGTAATTAAGGAACAACAGCACCATCTTATTTGTTCCATGTCTAATATAATATGAGTGCCTAAGATTTGAATTCCAACCATGAAAACAGAAATCATATTTGTTTTTTAAATCATTTCTTTCCATCTGTAAGGCCAGGCATGATTAACCCAGCCAGATAAGAGCATTACTAAGTGTTTTATAAAGTTTACCTTATTTATGTTAAAACAGAACAATGAGCAAGGACTGACATAATGAGAGATTAATGTGTGTGCCAACATGGGCAAGGGAATGATAAGACTCTATCCACTTGGGAGCAATTACATTTGGAGTCAGGGTAGTTAAATAACACCCTGGCACAACATCACCTCCCAATTCTTGCTCCACTCAAGCTTCTCCCAAATAACTGTTGTTTTTTGCCTTCTTTCAACACAGGTCATTATTCCAAGCCTCTCCCAGTAACTGGAATTCTGTTCCTACACAAGGCATTAAATATCCATGTCTGACCTTCATGACATTCCAGCAACGAATCAATAACTGGTGTAACTTTTCATTCAGATGTCACATGGGTTTATTATTTATCAACCTATGCACTACTCAACAAAAGGACTGAGTGCACAGAATTTAAAGGTCTTTGTAGGCAGATTGGCTTTGCTATGAATGAGCAGCAAAGCCCAGGAAATTATACATCTTTTAGGAAAATCTGCTGATCAGTCCAGAGCAGATGGGCAACTCCCTCCATGTGAACACTCCAGAGGAAGCCTTGAGAGCAGCTCCTGGCAGTCTGCAAAATGCCCTGTGACAACTGAGCTCTGAACTGGAGACAGGCAGTGAATGCAGAGCATCTTAATGAAGACAAATCTCAGGAACAATTACCCCAATTCAAACCACAATGGACAGAGTATACACAAACCACTTCTGATTGAAAAAGCAGTTATTTAGCTAGAAGATAATACACAAAAATGTAGTCTTTTACACCGGTTGACTCAAGTCTCCATTCATAAAGGTTTAGGTGTAGAAAGGGAAAAGCCCCAGTTTTACAGGATGATTAAAACATGAAGTCTTATTTATTGACTATACACACCCCACCACAGCTAGAACAGAGCAGTCAGAGCACAGCCCTCAGCAAACACCCCTCAAAGCATTAAACACACTGAATTTTACCACACTGAGTGTTTTCCTAACCTTGCAGCCCCTTCAGATGAAGGCTTTTAGTTTGCCTCCCTTCACCCTCTGATCTTCAGCCTCACCCACACGTGCTCTGCCTCCCAAGGACATTCCTACCAGCAGAGCAGGACCTCTGGACGAGATTCCATGTGCTGAGAAACTCCTCCGTGGCTCTGGCCGTGCTTTGGAGGGTCACAGTGTAAGGGAGCTGAAGTTCTGCTGTGCCTCCCACCAGAGCAGACCCACTGGTGCCCCAGCACTGCTCAATATTTGCAATGGGTCCAAAGATCACCAAATCAGAAGTTCCATCACGCTGCCCACATGACAAAGGCCTTGCAATGACACTGGAAATTTGGCTCAAAGGAATAAAAGGGCGTTTCTTGGTGCTGGGGAACTGTCTGCAAACACAGACTGTGCTCACAGATAACCCAAACACTCACACAGGGGTTTCACACACAGCACTAGAGCTCTGCCTTGTGGAAAAAGCAGCACTAGAGTATTGGGATCACCATTTGTTGGGGTAAGGGAGGTGCTGATGACAGCCAGAAGCACAGCAGCATCAGAAGGCTTGGTCAGAAGGCTTACAACTTAACTACCTTCTTTTTAGTTACAGCTTCACCTTTTATCTACTCTTGTATCCAACCTGCCATCACACTGTTGGTTACTCAGTTCACCAGGCACACATGGAAACATTCTACTGGTTACAAGGGATCCCACATTCTACAGGTGGTTCCTTCCCCCTTAAGGGTGAACTCCAAACTGCTTTCCTTCAAGGAGACACTCTGAACTGCTGCATATCAATCTCTTCATCAATTATCTCAGACATTAGAGGATCACAAACACACTGCCTAGAGCATTTGTAAAGATTTTTTGGAAGTGTCTTTACCAGTGATTTTTTGAAACTATGAACTGTCAGATCACGAACTGTCAGACCCCTGTTCTGACGACCAGGACATTTTTATTACAGATCTGCTCTCAGTTTACTCCCCACCCTCACTTTGGAACACCAACCACCTGAGGTGCACGTTATGGTTATCCAAAAGGAGTGGAAATCCCAGCCTAGCTAGGAGAGCACATCAGAGCAGCAGCAGGAGCCGTACCGGAATTCTTTGGTGCTTCCCAGGGCTGGAGAAGCCGACAGACTGCGCGACTTGGAGCGGCCGCGGCTGGGGTTGCCCCAGTCGTCATCGTCGGGACACGCCGAGCAGCGATAGCCAGAGTCAGAGCTGCCCTCTGCCCTGCTGGCACACAGCTTCTCCCGACTCATCTCCATCCTGGAAGCCAGGGAGCCTCAGCCAGAGAGAAATCCAACCCCTGGGAAAAAGCACCGGGAGAAGAGGGATGGGGAGAGAGGAGAAAAATCTCGGTGTTAGCAAAGCCAAAGAGCTTTCCTACAAGTTCCAATTGTTGGTCTGACTGACTTGAAGGAAAACTGAAGCTTGGCTGGCACAGACCCACAGTACCCTCTTCCCTCGGGGGATTAAGTTCTGAACAGCAAGAAATTTTGGAATTGTGCTTAACATCAAAAAATGACTGGGACTGCCACTGCTGCCAAGTGGTTTGAGCCATTTCCCTGCTCTTTGCAGCTCCTGCTCCGTGTTCAGCATCACTGACCAAGAAGTGCTTCAGGTGTTTTCCCAGTGGTTTTTTTATTGGTTTTTAGCAATTAAAGTGCTTTGAAGTTCCTGCAAGAGGAGCTGGAGGTACAGGAAACAGGGAGTTCACACACACTGACAAACACTTCCCCAAAGGATCAGGGCAACTGGGAAGTTCTTCAAGGTAATCAGAAGACACTGGAATTAAAAATGCCCAGGATGTTCCCAAGACTGAGAACAGGCTTAGCACAAAGTTGTTTCAAGACCACCACAAAGTCATGTCTTCAGTTACACAAGGGACAAAATTAATTTATTTTAGATACTGAAGAGGAAGAAAAGCTTTAAGTATATGCCAAGGAATCAAGACTCAGGAAAAACTATAAAGTTTCCTATTAGGTGATACACATATTGGACATACAAATCTAGAATATGCTAAGCTAGAGCAGAAAAAAAATCTCTTTCAAACAATGCAGTAGGAATAAGCATAATAAACCCCAGGTCTTCACAAAAAGGAGGATAATTCCAAGCTGAGAAGAGAGAAAAACAAGCTGGAGGATGGTACCAAAGTTCTTTAACTCATTTGTGCCAAAATGAGTCCAAAACAAACAAGACAAAATAAGGACAAATGTGAAGTATTTCACTTCCACAAATAACCAGCACAAAGAAAAGATAAACAGCTGGTCAAAGCCCAGCTTTGCAGAAATAAAAAACCCCCAAACCAAACCAAAACCCAAACTTTAAATAACTGCAAAGGTTCCAGAAATCTCGTATGTAAGTTCTCATTACTGGAAGCAAACAGAACCAGCCCTATCAGAGTATAAATAGAAACCAACTTTGAGAGTATGAACAAACACTAAACTACAAACAAATAGTATCCAAGGAGTGCAGCCCAGAGGAACAGCTCATTCCTCGAGTCACTTGAGTCCAAGACAGGGAAGGAGTCGGTTCATTAAAACTTTGCAGATGTTTTTGAAACGGTTTCATCACTTTGGATGCACTTCCCACTTTGGCCTGAACAGAGAGGAACCGGCTCAGGAAAACAGCCACAGAATGGTGACATTTGGCTGTAAAACCCCCACAGAATGACACTGTCCACAATTTTACAGGTCCTATTTCACAGCATCCCAACTTCCAGCAACAAAACCACCAGTAAAACGCAGCTGTAATTTTAGACTGAGCACTGCCTCGTTACTAAATGAGACAGAACCAGCAACTAATCAAATTAGAAACAACTTTTGCTCCTGCTGTAGCTCAGGCATTGCCACAGAGAGGTACAATTACTGCCAGCACTAATAATTAATAACATCCTGCACTGGTAAAGGTATCAATGTTTAGCTGTGGGTTACTCATTGCTCAGTGTCACCCGTGACCAGCACTGGGGAAATACTCATTTCAACATATTTGTAACTTCTTACAACTAAAATTAGAAAAATGCACCTCTATTTTTAGACAATTTAAGCTCAATATAATTTTTGTGCCAGTTAGTTGACTAAGGGGGGCAGACAACAATAATTTATGTAATAAGTACTAAGTAAGGAGTGTTCCATGTGACTTTGATTGAAGAATGTTCATCTGACAGATGCTGACAGGGACAGTAAAGAAAATCAGATTAGCACAAAACTGGAAGTAAGAAGGTGCACAGAGCTACTAAATACAGCCTAAGAACTCCCCCCATGTAATGCTTTCCAATTCAGGCTGTTTTAACTATGGTTTGTTTAATTAACACTCCCTCACAAGACCTTTATTAAATAAGCAGACCTGACATAAGGACAAAACTATCACAGAGCAGCTTCCAGGACTGGATCCAAAAACTTTTAAGCACGTGCTAACAAAGTAATGGAAGGGCTGTTCTGGTTTAAATCATGTCAAAAAATATTTAAAAAAATAAATTAAAAAGCCAAGAAAAACAAGCATTTAGATGTCCAACACTGAAGAGTGAAGGACAACTGAGGAAGTGTCACCATTTAACATGAAATATCTGTGATGGTGGCACAGGAACCAGGTGAATCACCTCTCACATGGATCCAACTGCAGCTTTACTGTAGTTTCCCATCTTCAACTTCTCTGTCACTGGGAATTAACACTCCCAAGAGGAGGTTTCACCAAACCAGCTTTATACAGGACACAGCACCACGACATCCCCCAAGGGAGCACGAGACCACAAACCACAGGGGATTTAATTTTATTTTTTAAGGGCCTGTGAGCTTTATTTCACAATAAACTTTCCCTGTGTAGTGCTCTGCCCTAAATGACCCTGGTGACAGGATTAGTGCAGGTCCATCCCCACCAGGTGCTCACACACCTTCAGGGCTGCAGCATTTCTCCTGATTTCTCACAAACCAAGCAGGAATTCAGAACTACTCACTTTCTGCCTAATTATCACCCTCGTACTAGGGCACAAGAGGACAATGTTCTATCAAAAAATGGTACCACTTGCTCTGTTGCTACAGAACTCTGTTTGCTTGATCATTTAGCTCAGTGGAGAAGGTTTTTTTATGTTATATTTTGCTTAAGACAGCACTGCAATAGAGATCATCTGCCTTTGACTCCTTCCCCAAAGCACTAAATCCCCTCTGACACACGAAAAAAAGAAGGAACAAGTGTATTAGCCAGCCAAAACTTCCTTTTGGTTTAGTTTAGAACTTCCTACTCCAGCGTGTCTGAACAAACTCGGTGCACTCTGCAGGGCAGCAGTTGCGGCTCATGCGATGGGTTCTGATTACACACTCAAATGCTATTTCCACCCAAAACCAGGCAGTGGGAGCATCACGTGTGCAACCCCCGGGCAAAACCAGGCCCATTGGTAACCCTTCCAGCCCCAAAACCCCGAACCCGCCGCCCGGACGAGGTGTCATCCCTGCGGGAAGAGCTGCCATCCCTGCCGGAGCTCCCGGCGAGCCCGCGGGGATGGGATGCGGGATCGGGATGCGGGATCGGGGTGGGGATGGCTGACTGAGCGACCCCGGCGGGGACACCCGCACATCGGCGGGGACAGAGGGAAACACGTACACCGGGGGGGACACACGGGGACACCCGCACATCGGCGGGGACACCCGCACATCGGGGGAGGGACAGAGGGACACCCGCACACCGGGGGAGGGACAGCGGGACACGTCCGGGGACACCCGGACAGCAGGAAGACAGAGGGACATGTACCGGGGACAGACACACGCACCCGGCACACGCCGGCACTGGGGACCCGCACCGGGGGGACACAGGGACACGCACGACGAAGACAGACACGCACCGGGGGAGACAGAGGGACACCGGGACACCGCGGGGACAGAGAGACACCGGGACACACCCGCACTGGGGAGAAAACAGGGACACCGGGGGGGATAG
>VWZD01011411.1:625479-675641 GCA_013396695.1 Sakesphorus luctuosus
GGGCACGGGGGGCTCAAGCTCTGCCAGGGGAAATTGAAGTTGGAGATCAGGTAGAAATTCTTTGCAGAGAGAGTGCTCAGGCATTTGAATGGGCTGCCCAGAGAGGGGGTGGATTCCCCATTCCTGGAGGTTTTTCAGCTGAGCTTGGCCATGGCACTGAGTGCCATGATGTGGTAAAGGGACTGGAGTTGGCCCAAGGGTTGGACTTGATGATCTGGGAGGTCTTTTCCAACCCAATCGGTTCTATGATTCTATGATTCTATGATATAGCAGCTGTTACAAAATACACATTTCCAAGGGCAGGTTCTTTTCCCCACACACAGTAACTTCCCGCAGCCACTCAGCATTTTGTAAGAGGCCTGAACTCTGCAGCACCGAGCACTCATCCCTGGTAATTGGTGGAGATAAATCTGCTAAGCAGCTGAGCCAGGCCTATTTATAAAAGGGCTGCAGCTAAAACAGCAGCTCTGAGCTGGGCAGGTTGAGCAGCGACCTTGGGAGGCAGGATGGATGTCCCAGGCTGAGGTAACAGCTCTTCCCTCTACAGGCTCAAGTGTCAAGAGAAACAGAAGGGTTTTAGGTCACTTTTGAGCAAGTCCTCCCCACCATTACCACCAGAACAGCACAGCTCAGCTCTCTGCCCCAGGTTGTGCTTCCTCTCTCCTGGGGAAAATAAAGAGAAATGTTGGCAGCAGCTTGAGAAATGAGCATGAAAACATTCTGCTTTTTCCCACTGAGGCTCTCAGTTCTCAGAAATATTATTCGACTGGCTTTAGATTGACAAAAAAGGTAATTTAACAAAAAATGCTGCTGTTTGACAACTTGCAGAGAAGATGTGCCTGACACAGAGAGCCTCTGTTCAGTCTCCACCTACACCCCAAACCTGCCTGCAGCAGGAGGTATTTCCACTGAGCAGGAAACAATTAGCAAATTGTCTCTATTAACACCTAACAGGGCTGAAGAACATAGTTCTTACCTCTCAACCTTAATTTCAGTCTCTGATGACTCAGAATTCCTGAGGAATCACGAGAAATAAAAAATGTACCACAAAGTTTGAATTCTGTTGAAAATAGTGGCACGTGAGTGTGACAAATAAATCATTTCTCAGTGGTCACACACTGACATAAAGACAGAGAAATGTCCCCAGCATTGCATTCATTATCCAGGCTGATCACCAGCACCTCCAGTCGTTATGTAAATGTCATTATCCCAATTTTAAAACTGAATTGGATTAATTGACTTGCACAAGGGTTAATAAACCTGTGTCCCAGCTGAGATAAGCGATGGGGAATGTTGGCCTGTAGCCCCACACTCAATCCACTTGATGATAGAGATCTTCTTTGATAGTGTCAGGGGAGGATTGAGAGCTGCTGGCAGCCAGGAAAGGAGAGTTAGGTAACACAAGTGGAGGGATTCTGGAGCAATCCAACATGTGGGTATCAAAAGAGGCAGCCAGGACTTACCTCCTGTCTTGCAGCAGGATGTGGAGAAGACACAGAGCTGTGGAGAACAGCTGGGGATCCAGCCCGGGGTGCTTGGGAGGTGCTCTGCCTCTCCCTGTGTGACTAATGGAGTCTGCTTTTGTGCCTTCAATATGGATAAAAACAATTATTTTCCTCTTTGTCAAACTTGTCAAGACTGTAATCTCTCTGTCACAGGAAATGCCTCGGTGCGTGTGCCTGAGAAGCAAGAATTCTGCATTTTATGGGTTTCCAGCTGCTACCCTAATAAAAATAAGGATTCAAAACCCAGTCTGCTTATCACATCATTTCACTGTTCACAGGAAAACTGATGACTCTCTTTAGGAAGGATCTTGATTCTTTTTAGGAAAGCAGCTTGATCAACTGGAAAATTTAAAAGCTTCTGGTTGCTTCAGTTTCCCAGACAACTCTACAAGCAAACTGCTGCAGCACTGAATTTTAAACCAAGTTACCAGCTTGATATGCAGCCCAGGGAAATTAATTCTGTTTTCTGTAGGATCCCTCTAAAGTCAAACACCCCTTAAACCTCTTAAACTTTCACACTGGCAAAGGCAACATTGTCTGCAATTCCAGGTGGAGAGAGTGAAAGGAACTTTAGGGAAAACCTCCTTCTGGTTTTCTGTAAAATACCTTGTTTGAGGAGGTCTGGGCATTGCAGTTGCCTCCTGCCCCCAGGCCACCAGTGCTTCCAAGATATCCAGGAGTACAGGAGAGGTGTCAGGATCTGTCCTTACAGAGTTCTGGCTCTGAGGATTTCAAGGAAACCTCCTTATTTGTGTCACCTGGACTTTCACCAGAACACACCCCATGACAAACTGCTAAAAGATACTGAAATTGCCATTTGAGCCACCAGCTGGCCCTCGATAGTGGGAGGACTGGTGGTTCTGGGGGTTTTCCCTGCCAGAAGTGGCCCAAGTCAAGGGAGGAAGATAAACACCCTGTTGTAATTGTGGAGGAAGTTGGGTCACGAGTTTCATAACTGCCCCAAGCCTTGGAAACAGTCTGATGAGTGATAACAAAAGAGTGGGATGGTTCCTCTGCCTTCAACTCATCTTATTATCAGTGTCCCCAGTCCCACTGACAGGTCTTTCTGCAGCTGTGGAATGCTTAAATAAGTTTAAATTAGAGGCCCAAGTTCAACAGGAAGCATGAAAAGTGAAATGGCCAAACCCTGTTCCTGTCACTGCCAAGGCTGAGCAAGGGAGGGAACCATCACTGCGGGCTCTTCCTCAGCGCTGTGCAGGGGGAAACACCGTGCCCTTGTTCCCAGGGAATGTGGGTGGAAGGCTCATTCTCTTGCCTGGGTTACCACAACAAAACCTTATCACAAACCAGTGAGTCCCACAGTCCTGCCGCACTGCAAACACCCACGTTCAAAGGCAGAGGCTGCTCCTTGTTAACTCACCATGACTTAACACAAATTTCTGCCCTCGGGGTCACCGGGGAGCCCATTTGCGGCTTGGTCATTAACAGAGATTTCCTTGCAGCCCTAAGACACTGCAGGTCTAAGTTCAAGAGCTGAGTTGTCCACGCTCAGCAGAGTCATTGACATCACCCTCCTGGATGGCTCTAAAGTCCTTGGAAGTTACTGCTCCATTGCAGCCGTTGAATAATCAGACAGAGTCTGATCTTGTATTAAACACTGGTAAAAGAACAAACCAGTCCCCACATTAAAAAAGTTGCTCTTCCTCTGTTATTTTTTCTTGTAATTGAGGCTTTTTATTCCTTTGACCTTTAAGTTTGTGCTGTCCTATGACATTTAATAGCTCAAGAAAGAATTCTAACCAGTGACTTGGGATCATCATGATTTTTTTTTTTTTCTTGAGAAACTTGAAATCTTGATGGAATAACTTCAGAAGTAGCTGCCTGGATCCCTATTTGCTGATGAGGAGGCATCTTGCTTTTCCAAATTAAGGCCAATGCCAACACAACGTGGACTTGAAGAGACAGAACTAATGCTTGAAAATTATCTGTGCAAAGGGAAAAATTAAATGTAGTTATGAAAGGAGAAACATCAAATCAGTTGATGTGATCAGAACAACACAAATGCAGAGGAAATCAGTCTGGAATCCAGAAGCTTCAATGCAAGGTAGGATTAATTCTGAATATAAGCCTTGCATCACACTCTTGTGACTGTCAAAAACAGACATGAAAAGAGACTGGTCTCTGCCAACTTCTGGTTCATTTGCATCAGAATTCTCTATAGCCCAGCATTATTAACTTCTTCTTTTCATGTATTCATCTCCCTTGTATTTTGCAGATGCTCAGATCACAGATGCAGTTGAAAACCTCCCCATTCGAGCCCTTTGTTCTAGTTCTCAGAAAGGTGCTGCAGATCCCCTTTGTACAAAAGGAAATACACCTACCAAATACCCCTTATTGAAAGAACAGCCTGCACTGGAGTTAAATGATCCTTTTCTTCCTAGAAAAGAGCAGGGTAATTGTTCAGATGAAAGAATGACACACTCAGGAGATCTGCACCTGCATTTACAATGGGCTGAGCAAAATCACTGTTCCTGCTCCTTCGGACACAAGGCTGAGTGACCAGGCCCCAGGTGAGACCTCTCTCCTTTCCCCAAAACACTACACTGGAAAAATGACCAGGAAAAAGCCTGGTCTGTTCCTGAAGGGCTCATTTGTTCTCGTGGTTACAGCTTGGCTTCACTTTAGGCACCAATTTATTTCCCCTCTTCTTTCACACATGATGTTCTTAACTCGGTGCAGAGGCAGCTATTTAAAAAAACCAACCCAAGTTCATCAAAATATCATCCAAAATATCATCTGTGTGTATTGCCCTCTCCCACCAGACCTGTCTGCACCTCCTTCCCCCAGGCAACCACCTCTTCCTTAAAGATTCTGTTTCTTTTTAAACCAGCAGATTTTAGTTTCCTGCAATTTCCAATTTCTTCCACTACTGCTGGAGAACAAACTTTCCAGTTCTGGCAGTGTCTCTCCCTCACCATCACAGATCCCATGGCTCATCCTGAATCCTGCTTTCCCTTCCTGTTTTGTCCCTGTGAGACACCAGGTTGGTTATTCAGAAAACATTCAGTAACCAGATCAGCGTTTATAAATCTGAGGCTGAGCAACTCCCAGCTGCAGGAAAAGAGGACTTGGAAGTCCCCTGAGAGGTCACCCACACACTCCTGTGCCCCAGGCAGGATCAGATTTGTCCATGCCATGCCCAGCAGACACACCTGCAGCTGCAGCCACCTCTCAGGGCTGCTCAGATGGGCCACAGGGGGAGGGAGGGCACCCACAGCCCCTGGTGCCAGAAGGTGTGTCTGTGCCCAGGCCAGGGGCACCCAAACGAACCTGTGACACCGGTGGAAGGTGCAATTGCTGCTCCTGTTGCACCTCCAAACTCTGCTCCAAACCCCACCCAGAGCTGGGCAGTTCTTGGGATGTTCCGTGCAGGGCCAGGAGTTGGACTCGAGGATCCTGATGAGTCCCTTCCAACTCCATCCAGAGATTCTGTGGCATCCTGGAAACCAGACCTGCTGTAAGAACGGCAGCAGTGCCCTCTAGTGCTCCTGGGACCGGGCAAAGCTCTTAATTGAACTCTTTAATTAAGCTCAGAAGGTTTCCAGGCACCGAAGGGGAACTGTCTCCCTGAGCTCAGGAACTGCTCCCACCACCCCTGGGACCCCCAGCCAGGTCAGCTCAGTTTTGTCTTTGCCAGTCAGTTCCCTGCAGGTAATTTTTAGCTCAGTATGGTTGGGAACAACAGAAGGCTGGATTTGCTACTCCTCTTACACACTGGCTGTAAAATTTGAGTAGTACAGAAGAAACAGTAGCTCGTGATCACACTTCATGTCTATAAATGAGTGAAGGTTCAGGAGAGCAGAACGTTTCACCACGACACTGAGGAGGGACAGAAGGACAGGGCAGGAGTTTGTTCTGCAGGTTTTACAGAAACATTGGCTGTAACAGCATTCCCTGACCACAGCAGCTGTTCATCCCAAATCCCTGTGAAATCCCAGATGCTCTGGAGGGAATATTCCTGGATACAAACAATTTACGGTGTGTGCTCACCCTCTTTCATCAGCAGCCTCTTACCACATGCCCTGACCTACTACACACACCATAAACCCACTAACAACCGGTTGCCATTCCCATGTTTTGGTGCCTCATTTGCCCTTGGGCCACACCTTGGCGTTGAGAAACACCTTGCAAAGCATTTGGGCTCACTGGGACCAGTTCCCGAGCTCAGCTGGGCACCAGGTGGCAGCAGAAGCCAAGGGCTGGTTCTCTCGAGCCCCCAGACGCGCTCTGCTCCAACAAACTCCCTTTTTATGCTATTATCCAGCACCACAGAGGACCGGGGGAGCTTTTCACGCTCCTCATGGGAAGATATCGTGTAAAAGGAGATAAATCGATCAATTATCGGTGTGCAGCATCTGTTCTGTGTGTGCACAGGTGTGCCAGCACACAGCAAAATCCACAGCCAAAAAGCTCCTGCTGAACTTTAGGGACTTGTTCCCTACATCTTATGTTTCATAAACAAATTGTTTAGGAAAAAATATCATATAATATTTTATATAAAATATAAAATACATCTGGAAGGTCAAGCACATTCTGTCAAACATCAGTTTTCATCAGTGACCAGAAATCAAACTACTTAGGTATCATTAATGTGACAGTAAGTACACAGTGATGAGTACAAGGCCAGAAGTCAGACCCCAAATGTCCTGCAAGCCCAGGAAAAGCAGCATTCCATGTTCACACATGGCCTAAGCTTCAGTTCCCAGCAGCTGAAGGGCCTGGACCTGAGCATTCATGCAAGGAAAGCTCCTGAATAATGCAGAGCCCTGCTGTGAGTGAGTGCTGAAGGCACAGGCTCTGCCAGCATCCCAAGGGGTTGGTTCCAGCAGCAGGAGTGCAGGAGCTGTCCTGGCAGGCTGGAATACAAATTAGGGGCACTTGCAGACTGGTTCACCAGCTCTGCCTTTGTGACATGGAGAAGGAGGGGAGCAGGGGGAAGGACCCAAGTGACTTTCACATGGGATGCAGCTGGCCAGTTATGTAATTTTTCAGAGCCCAGACAATTCTTTCATGGCCTGGCCTTGCTCCAGAGCTGGGTGTCCACACTGCACTGCTCTAGAGCCTCTCCAACAACCCCAACACAGCAGAGCTCTCCGAGGAGCAGGAACCAGCTTGGAAATCCCTGGGATGTGACTGCAGAGCAGGAACTTGGCCAAACACAGCTCTGGGGTCATCTCTCCACTGGATAAGCTGTAAAATTGGGAATATTTGTGCTTCCTCTGGCTCACAGCCAGGGGCATTACAGCTCACACTTCCTCCCCCAGCATGTCCTGACCCTGCTGCCACCACCTCCTGGTGCTCCCTGGGGTGGTTCTGCAAATGATGGGACCTGCCCAAATCCCTGGGGCTGGGCAGGACATGGGGCAGGGAGGGAAGTGCAGAGGATCCCTCCTGTCTCCAGCACAGAGATGCAGGGCAGGGGCTCTCACTCACCTGTACAGGACAAGGGGAAGGCACAGCCAAACAGAGGAAACTCCTTCCCACAGGGCTGGGATGAAATCCTTTGGGAGGTTTTGCCTTTTTAGCTGGAGTGGTGCAGGTATTGAATTATCCAGGTGACAAAGGGCAATACAGGTTTGACATGAAATGGTTCAGAATAAAGAGGCTTCTTTGCAAACCTCATTCTGCAAAAGCAAGGAAACTGCTGCTATTGCCAGTGCTGCTGCTTGCCCCTCAAAATACAGATATAGATCAATAGGAACAAAATATATACATATAAAATATTTAAATAGTTTATTAATAGTATATTAATTAGTCTTATAGTATATTAAAAAGTAAAACTAGTATAAGTTAAACTTGGAAATAGTATAATAACAAGTTAAACAATTCAGAACCAACACGAGGACAGGATGGTTGTGAAGTCCTTGGCAGTTGCACCACTAACCTTAACTGCCTGTTCTCCACCACAAATTTTAATTGATGAGGCTGTTTGACAGAGTAATTTGGACTCTGAGGGTGAGGAGGATATAGTTGATAAACTGCAAAACAGGCCCAAGAGTTTTCATTTCTTTTTGCAGCAGAGAATGAGAAATTAGCCCTGTTGATTCAAGCTCTGCAACTTGGAGAGGAACTTTCCCTTGCAGAGCTGAGGTCAGAGGCTGCCTGGCTCCCAGCTGGTATTTCTGGTTAAGTTACTCGTGGTGTGTGGAGCTGTGACAGGCTTCAAAGAACAGGAATGATCCTTTTGCTTATGAAAGTTTAACCTCCAGTTCTGATAAGCTGTTCCTTGAAGTCTATCTGTAATTGCTCCATTTCCTGCCACCACGCCTGATGCTATCACTTGATTGAAAGAAGCCACGGGAGGAGGGAGATGGAACAGCTCAACAGAATCAGCTTTTAATTCCAGCATCACTTTTTAGAGCTGCCACTGACACCAGCCTGGCCAGTGCATGTCCCTCGTTCTCCTCCATCTGAGTGTTCTTGGCTCTTTGGCCTCCCTTTAGAATTCAGGCACAGCTCATTCCACGGGCAACTCTTTCCATTTCCTGACTGCAGGAACCCGGGACAAGGCTGGCCAAGCTTTCAGGATGCAATGGGTTAAACACACGTCTGATCCAAGAAGCAGATGAAATATAGAATTGTTCAATTAAGTGATGCAGTCATGCTTGGCAAGGCTCCCAGACCTCCCATTAGTGCAAACTGGTGTCCATCACTCCCAGAGCTGTCACTCCTTGAATACTTATTGTTCATTCAAGGCTCAGATCCCCACCAGGCAAAGGACAGCAGGTTTTTTTCTCAGTTTAACAGCCCCTGTGCTCCAAAAGGAAACCTGGAGGGGCCCAGAGGGAAGGTGGTGCCCTGAAGGGGAGCTCAGAGTCTCACCTTATGACTCCTCTCCTCACCTGTTTTTGTTACTTTCAGAAAGAAACCAGTGCTCAATTCTTCAACAAAAGAAAACCACCAAACAATATGAGGCTGAGTTTTCAGTGGCTCCAGGAGATGGATGGCCTTCAGCTCCAGCAATTGTTTTAATATTGCTATTGCCACAAGGTGGGATGAACAGTTGCCTCCCCAAGCCCTTCTGGAGAAGATGAGGTGAGGTGAAAAGACCCTCTGGGTATTCTGCGCACCTTCAGTGCACAAGAGAACACAGAGCAAAAGAACTTGCAGTGATAAAGCTTGAGGAATTTTAACCATCAGATGTTATCTCCCATTTATTCTAAATCTTCTCTTGTTCTTCCCAGGGGATTAAGCAACAGCTTGAGGGAGCCAAGGATCAAATGTGATTATTCCCATTGGACCTTGTTTCAGTTTTGCTTATAATATCACAGAAAGGAGATCAATAAAACAAAGATAAGGAGCTATGGTGAAAAATCAATGGAAGTTGAGATAAATATATGCAGTTACGTGTTATTCCAGCATGACTCACCCTGCCAAGCACAGCCAGGGGAGAGGGAGCTGCTGCTGCTGCTTCTCACTCACCAGGAATCCTTTTGCAAAAGAGACAAAAATTGAAGATTAGAATGCTATAGATCTTAACATGGTTTGTTTTTATAAACAGGGGCTTGGAATTTCTGTGCTGGTGCTCTCAGACACCATAGTATGGATCCCATCAGCCCTGGTTCCCACTGCAGAAAGGTAAAGGTGCTTCCCTCCTGGACAGCAGTGGGATCAAAGTGATCTCAGCAGGAACACCTTGTCCATCAAAGTGTCTTCATTAGCAACTCCAGATCCCAATTCCTACTTGCAGCAGAGGAGGAGGGCCGGGAAGAGGAAGGATTTTGATCAGAGCTGTGACAGAGTGTCTAAAGTGTTGAGAGGGACTTCAGAAATACTAGGAGAGAGGGGCTGGAGACAAGTGAGGGAATTACTGAGGCTCTTCATGGTCTCCATCCCTTATCTCCTCAAGAAGAGCTGGATATAAAGTGTCCCAAGCCCCTGCTCCAAGCAGCAGTGGCTATTTTTAACCTCTCCACCGCCTGAGGTTTTTACATGAAATGCTAGAAAAGAAAATCCCTATAAAAGTAAACACCAGGAAAAGCTTGTTTGGTTTGTCAGGCTTCATGGAAAATTCAGACCATCTTCAGTGGACTCTGGAGACACAGGAAGGAGGGGGCCATGGAGCAGGAACACTCTTGCAGCCAAATTCAGCTTTGTCACACACGTTTTCTCTGCTCTGAGCACCCATTTCTCGGTGTTTTGTGCCACCAGATGGAGCTGCCCCGTTTGCGCTTCCACAGACAATTTCCCCGAGAACTCAGCGTTTTACCATTTCATCCTTTTCAAACAGGCTTTCCCCTCCCTTCTCTCTTTTGCTATTTGGAAATCTGTTCCATCCAATGAAGTTTTCCTTTGGCTCTCCCAGCTCCCGGATGGTTCCCACCTCTCGGGGTCAATCACAGCTCGCTGCACTCAGCCAGAGCAAATGGCCTATGAATAATTAAAGCAGGAAGATTCTCTTTGTTCTATTTTATGACCAAATTGTCTTGGCTTAAGCCAGGAATCACTTGAATGAGTGCTGTGCAGGGCCTGTGTTTCTAGAGGGCAGGTTTTTAGCAGAGAAGTTCACCCAGTTTTTATTCCCATCCCTGTTTTTCCAAGCTAAGTGACATACTGGGTGATTTTACAAACACAGTGATTATCCCATACTGGAAAGTGGAGACTTTTTAGCATTGCCATTTGAAGAAAAAGCTGAGCAGGCAGTTTCAGAATATTCAACTTTGCTTTCCTTCAATAAGCCTCCTTTGAATGGGCCCAGATTATCAAAAGGGAACCTCAATTCCTGCTCTGGGACCCCACAATTTGTTGGTATTTGGAGCTTTCCTGCCTCCATTGCTTTAACCCTCAGAGTAAGTGCTACACGAGGAACCCTCCCAGGTGTGCATTAATACCCTCAGACATGCCCAGGGATGTGCCAGTCCTGCTCCATCCCCTGCCAGGAAATAAAAGGGAACTGCACATTGTCCCAGCAGCATTTCCTGGAGGGAAGGAGGGATGGATGGAGGGCTCACCTTGAGCAGCTCAGCCTGGAACAGCCATCCAGCCACCAGTGTGGGGATCCCAGAAGGGTTTGGGGGACCCTCAAGAACAAAATTTGGGGGCCCCTGGAGTCTGAAGACACTTTTCAGCCCAATTTGGGAGTCCCCAGAGTTTTGGGAACCCTTTTTCATCTCAATTTGGAGATTCCAGGTGACAAGGGACCCTTTTCACCCCCAGCATGGGAGGCCCTGGGAGTTTTGGGACCATTTTTCACGCCGGTTTGGGGATTCCAGGTGAAGAGGGATCCTTTTCGCCCCCAATTTGGGAGTCTCTGGGCGTTTTGGGAACCCTTTTTCACCCCAGTTTGGGGATTCCAGGTGGGAGGGGGGACTGTTTACCCCAAATTTGGTGGTCCAAGATATTAGAGGTGAAAAGGGTCCCCAAAACTGAACATGAAAACAGTTCCCCACAACACCTGGGACCCCAGAATTGGGTGTGGTCAGGATCAAATCCCTCATTCTCTCAGCCCAGGGATTCTGCTTTCCCAGGGGATTTCTGGATGCAGAGAACTCCCACGTGCCAGGGCCATTTGGAGCAGGAGTGCCAGAGAATGCACTAAGCATTCCTCTTCTAGAAGAGTGAAACTGAAATCTCTGCTTCAGTTTGTCCAAACTTTCTCATACAACTCTAAATTAGAGCAAATCCAACTTCTCACATATTTTAGGAGAATTATTACACAGTGGAATGTAATGTAGAGGCCAGTCCAGCTCAGACCCACGAGCATCCCGATGTTTAAAGCACAGGCAGACTAAAAATTCCTTGAAGAGAAGAAACACAGGTCATCACTCTGCAAAACCAGCCAACTGCTGTTGGAACTTGCTCATCACTCACTCCTGTGCCCCTTTCCCCTCCACTCTGAATTCCCGGTTACACCTCCACCAAAAAGTGTTAATCCTAAACCCACACAGGCCCCTGACTTGCTTCAGATCAAGTCACACAGAACTCAGCATGGGTGACAGGTTTTATTATTCTTTATTTACTCTGCCACTTCCCAGAAAGCAGATTATTCTATTTTTAGCTCTTACGGGGCAGGATTCAATCAGTCACTTCAAGGGTGTTTCACGGCTGATTTAAAGCACTCCAGGGCACTTAATGCACAAAAGGGACAATGCCCAACTCAGGCTTGGCTTCTCTACTGGCAGTAGAATCTCAGATCTTTTAAAACACGTTTAATTCCCTAAATTAAAGGCCATGATGGGCACAGAAATTGTTCTAAGTCATAACTCTGGGTACTGAGGTTGAGAAATGTCATCTCTTCCTTCACTCCTTCCCTGCAGCTCCACAGAGGGTTCCAACTCAATCATTAAGTCCCTTCTGTGACCAGGATCAGACAACTGTGAATCCTTTTTTAAAATCACAAAGCTTCATATTTAACATGAACGCTCTCTGTGATAGGAGTCAGTTGCAACTATTTGCATTTCAAATAAATCACGAGAAATCACAGTCTGGGCAGGTGTTTTATGGCCAGCAAAGGCATTCCCAGCACGAGCAGGACACAGGAATTTAACACCTGGATTCAGACAGGTCACATCTGCCTTGATTTTATTCCACACTGCACAAAGTCACAACATGAAACGTCCATTGGAATAAAAATATTCCACGAGTGGAAAGAAACCCCAGCTGTAAAATATGGAATTGCAAAGGACAAAATCTGAATTCCCAAATTTAAGCATTTCCAGCCCTGAGCTACTCACCAGTCTCGTGCAGTCCAAACCCCAAGGCTCACAGTTCGTGGCTGCTGGTTAAGAAAAGTCACCATCATATTTTCCATCCCCACAGCTTTTCAAAGCTGCTCCACTGAGACCCAGAATTTCCATGTTTGGTATGAAACCAAGCCATGGCACTGGAATTTCTCTTGGTTGATGTGAAATGAGGGAAAAATACACTTTTGTTTAGGTCAGAACAAGAGACTTTACTCACTAAAAATGCAAAACAAAACCCTCAAGTCGACCGATACCAAGTTGTCAAACCAGCTGCTTTTCAACACCTCATTTCAGGAATTTGCTTCTCTGGGTATAAAATCCTTGTTTAAAAAAATTACTTTGGGTAAAATTCTGCCTTGTGCAGAGTTTGAGCATGAGGATGGCACTGACTTCCCCTGCTCAACACCTACAGTAAGGACAGCAATGGCAACGGGCCAGATGCTCCCATGGCCAAACCAACATTTCTACTCAATTCTCTTCCTGTTACAGGACACAGAAGTCTTAAAACAAGTTCCTAAGCCTTTTGCTTTGATTTCCTACTCCAGGTGTTGCAGGTGTCCAGTTTTGTGCTGGCTGTCACCTGAATCATGGTGGCTCCTTCCATTTGGATTTAACTGCATTAACCATTAACAATCCAAACCGTTTAAAAACACCAAACTATTTGTTTGGGGCATCATTCCCTCCTCGTGCACCTTTATTTCAGAACTCCAGTCCTGCCAGAAGCTGTTCCATGGGTTGAACAATAAGCTGCAAAACAGATCAGTCAAAACTCATGTCAAACTGCTTTATTACATCTTAAATAACATTACATTTTAATATAGTATCTATCTTGCATCCAGCTTTCTTGAAGTACACTGACTTTAAAATTAAATACAAAAGGTGAAGAGGGATACAGGGCGTGGAGAAAGCTCTACAGAGTAGTTTCATGAAAGAGAGTAAGAGGGAATTCATCTTTTATGCCAAATCCAGGCCTAACGCACAATTACAGCACATTTTTGTACAGAATGTTGCAGAAAAAACAAAATGGAGAAAAGCTACTACTGCTGCTAGGAAGGAGCATTTCTGGATACAGTGAGAAGATAGGAAAGTTTAACAGAACAATCTGCTGTCCAAACACTGCTGCTTTTAACATTTTATTTGAAAAGAAAGCCAGGAAAACCTGCTCATTACAAAAATGACTCTGATCAGATGCAAAGGACTCATCCTGCAAGAGGAACTGGCTGTGAGGAACTGATTTAGAAAGAAGATGGTCGAGGTTCCCTCCTCCCACACCCCAGAATCTTTGACAGCGATTGTTTGAACAGGCTGTTTGTTTTTTTTTTTGTCTTTTTTTTTAAAAAAAAAAAAAAAAAAGTGACTTATCACGCTACTCCAAAACGTGCATAGCTTTGTACTGGAGTTCTTCATAGATTTATGCACAGAGTAGCAACAATAAATGAATACAGCGACAATGGTTACAGTTTTTAAACAGGTTATTTCTTCAAAGAAAAAACATCTACGGACTTAGTCCAATATGCACTTTTTTAGCATTTTCTACAGCATGCGATTCTAAGAGTAAACCCACCCAATATGGCAAACAATCAAAAAAGGTTTTTTTTTTCTGTTTAACTTAGAAAGTTCAAGATCATTATTTTCAAAACATTGATTTGTACATCATTTCATACACAAAGAATTGACTCAATACCCAAGTGTAGGATAGGTCTCTTTTGAAAACAGAGATTCCTGGTTGTTGAGACTTATAGGATAGTGTTAGGATATATAAACTGCCCTTTCAAGTGGACAAAACCAAAACAGATTAAAAAAATCAGTGTGGTGAAAAAGGGAGGGGCAGGAGGGACCAAGGATTGCATTTGTTATCCATAAAAGGTGAAAGGATTCTTTAAACAAGCATTCATTACCTTTTACAGCATGTGCTTGGTTACCTTACTGCTTAACATTATCCTATATATGCCAAGTTTTGTGCAACAATTATCTGTGATACTAGAAAATAAAATAAAAAAAATTAGGGACTAAATTTACAGCGTTAACAACCCCCAGATGCTCTGGGCTAGGACTCCCTTGTTTTGCTCAATTAAATACATAAAGAAATGTATTTAAAAAGGAAACTTGAAAAAAATCCTGCTACAAACATGACTTTAAAATTTGCAAGTGTGTGAGATAAAGTCCTTAACTTCGACTTGGAAACTACAGTGAAAGCTAACTGTTTCACAATTATGCTCAAGTTTATTTTCTGGTCATGCTTTTATGATAGTGTTTCATTTTTCAATTCTCAAGACAAAAAAAAGAAAAAAAAAAGAAAAAAAAATGGTCCCAAAAGGAATGCACAATTTCATTTTGCTTACAACACAGAAATTCTTCTTGGAAAGGTAATTGTGCTCTTCATTTCAGCAACAGGAGATGGAGAAGATCTTGCCCTTTGAAGTTGGGAGGATGGGGTCCGAGTTAGTATGGTTGGATTGGATATGCTATCGTGTTTAATTTTCAACTGTTGGGAACTTCTTCCAGTCGTGGAGTCCTCGAGTTCTGCCACACACAAACAGTTATTTATTAGGAGTTGCACTTGGATAAACTGCAATCAAGTTCCCAGCTCTGCTCCCGCTGACGCATCCAGCCATTATCTCCCCATTTCACAACGCCACTTATTTACCAACCCAGGCTCAGAAAACAGCACAGGAGAATAAAGGATGGCAAAAATAGGCCAGCAGAGAAATGTCATTGCATACATTAAACTAATGGTCTCCTCAAACACCACCGTGGTTTGGTTTTCCCCTAATCTCAATGACACACCTGCAGCAGTGACACAGCACGGGCTGGGCTGGGCAGAGCACCCTGGGCAAGGCCAGCCTTAAGGAATGGACTGCACACCCACCTCCTTCAGTTCCAGATCTTGAGGAAGCTGTCCCATGATCCTGTTGCCACTGCCATGCCATCATCAGTCACACCTAAGCAGCTGACACGGTTATCGTGACCAGCGAGGACACCTGGAAAGGGAAGAGGTGACAAGGACGTGGCACTGGTTTGAGGATTCCTGTTTCTGCCCAAGTACCACCCAGGCATGTTTGGATTAGCCAACCTATACAGCCAAAAACCCCTGCACAAACACAGCTGGAATCTTTAAATGCCATTGGTTTTACAGGCACAAACTCAGATATAACTGAGGGTGTTCCCAAGGGGATAATTTCCTACTCTCCAAATTTCCCTTGTATATTCCCCACATGGTGGGTGACCTTTACTGATCTCTTGAGTTGGGAAATCACAGCCCTGAAGATTCTGACAATGTCAGAGCAAAAGATGCACCATAACCATGCTCTGCACAGCTCTTGCTATTTCCTCTCCATGAGGATAAAGATCAGTTCAATTTTACACAATTTTTACATGTGTAAAACCAGAAGTTAAACTGGTTTATGTTATGAATTCTAAAGCATTTTTCACCCAATTCTGTCCTACCACTTTTATAAGCACTTACAAGACAGACTCCTACATACAATGTATTTGTCAATATGGAGATCTGCTACAATTCAGTTATAGCACCATTAAAAAAGAATTGAGACACTAAACAGAAAAATTAAGGGAGACAACATTTTCCTCTATCCCCTTTAATTTAACAGTTTCAAGGAGGTAAAAAGAAAATCTAATTATGTTCAAGCTCTTTCCAGTCCACAGCACTGAGTCAAGATATTCTTGATAGACTTGAAATTAATCTTTCTACATGAATTGGGCTGTTCATGGGACTCTCCCCATTCCACCACCATCAACAGTAAGTGCTGCAATTGGGTAAAACAAAAACAGTATCAAGAAGTCTTATATAGTGGTACTAAAACCAGAGCCACAAAGGTGCTTAATGGAAAATCAGGCATGATGGAAGTGCCAAATCTGCTCAGCAATCTGAAGTCTTGGAATGTTTCAACACACATTTTACTTGTTCTGATGAGAATAATGAAACATTTGTGGCCTAATTCATATATTTTTTTAAATTTTTTCGAATAAAAGTTTTCATTTTAGAGAACTGAAGTTAAATTATTTTAATCTGCAGACCATAAATTTCATACCCATTTCCTCAAAAGATAAACTCCACAGTTCCTTGTTTTGCTGGTTGTCTCTACAACTACTGCTACAAATACCAGGGAAAAAATTCTTGTGTATAAATAGCAACATTAACGTTGAATTGCTTTGAATAGTTAATACACAAACAAAGCCATAAAGACTTAAAAAAAAATAACTCTCCACCCCAAACCCTTGTTTTTAATGGCAGTTTTCCTCTTCCCAGAGCAGCATTCCTGTGGATTTGTTACCATCACTGGCCAGCCTAAAACAGAAGGTCAGGCACTATCCCTAAGCAGTATTCCAGTGGATTTGGTAACATCAGTGGTTCAGAGTCAAACAGGTTATTACAGAGCTCTGAAGGTGAAGAACCATCCCAGACCAGTATTCCAGTGGATTTACCACCATCACTGGCCAGTCTAAAACAGAAGGTGAAGCACCATCCCAGAGCAGCATTCCAGTGGATTTGTTACCATCACTGGCCAGTCTAGAACAGGTTAATCAGAGAGCTCTGAAGGTGAAGAACCATCCCAGAGCAGCATTCCAGTGGATTTGTTACCATCACTGGCCAGCCTAAAACAGGTGACCGCAGAGCCCTGAAGGTTGGGCAGTGAGTGCTGAGAGGTCTCTGCATAAGACTCAATTCGCTATCACAGAATCACTGAGGTTGGAAAAGACCACCAAGACCATCCAGTCCCAGCTTTGACTGACCACCACCTTACCAATGAGGCCACGGCACTGGGGCCTTTCTTGAACACTTCCATGGCTGGGGACTCCTCTACCCCTGCACAGCCTGTTCCAGTAACACACCAGCACCGTGTTTAGGGCATTCCCCTCAGCCCTTTACCTGCTCTGTCAGCCTTCAGCGTGTCCCACACGTTGCAGTTGAAGTCGTCATACCCTGCCAGGAGCAGGCGGCCGCTCTTGGAAAACGCTACAGAGGTGATGCCACAGATGATGTTGTCGTGGGAATAAACCATCAGCTCCTGGTCTGCCCTCAGGTCGAACAGTCGGCACGTGGCGTCGTCCGAGCCCGTGGCAAAGGCGTTGCCGTTGGGGAAGAACTGCAGGGGAGGGAAAAACACACAGGATTTCAGGTTTGATTGCTCTGTTGGATACACCATGTTGTAAAGACACCTGGGAAAAGGAAGCAGCAAAGGAGAGGATAATACTTTACTAGCGGGGTGTGGGCAAGACCAGTGAGGAATCATAGAATGGATTGGGTTGGAAAAGACCTCCCAGATCATCAAGGCCAACCCTTGGGCCAACTCCAGTCCCTTTACCACATCATGGCACTCAGTGCCACGGCCAAGCTCAGTTGAAAAACCTCCAGGGATGGGGAATCCACCCCCTCTCTGGGCAGCCCATTCCAATCCCTCAGCACTCTCTCTGCAAAGAAGTTTTTTCTGCTCTCCAACTTCAATTTCCCCTGGCAGAGCTTGAGCCCCCCGTGCCCCCTTGTCCTATTGCTGAGTGCCTGGGAGAAGAGACCAACCCCCACCTGGCTAGAACTTCCCTTCAGGTAGTTCCAGACAGTGCTGAGGTCACCTCTGAGCCAAACAACCCCAAATTCAGAGCATGGAAGAACAACCAGTTTCCACTCACCACCTCAGCTCCTAAACTGTTGTTTAAGGAAACATGAAAACACCACAGCACAAGGTTGTTAAGAGGTGAAACACCCCCAGGATGCCCCCTCTGTGCTCAGGAGATACATACACAGATGGCATTGATGTCAGACTCGTGCCCAGTGAAGGTTTGCCGGCACATTCCTTCTCTAACATCCCACAGTTTGGCAGAGGCGTCGCAGGCACCAGAAACGAAACACCGGGCGTCGGGAGCCAGGGACAAGCTCATCACATCTCCAGTGTGCCCAGTAAAGGTAGTTGTCTGCTGACCAGTTTCTATGTCCCAGAGAGCACTTGAAAGAAGAATTAAAAAGGCAAAAGTCAACACATTTGTGCTCCACTGGAAGGTGAGACAGCGTTTCTTCCCTAAACCTGTTCATTTGTATCAGTCCTAAAGTAAAACTCCACAAAGCATCAACAAGATAGATATTGGCAGCAGAAATGGATCTTTGTTTGTTGAACTATTTGGGTATTACAGAATAATTGTGCATAGACTTTAAAGCCATATTCAATTTAAAAATATTGGGGGGCTTTAAATTAAAAACCAGTGCAAAAAACTAAGACTGACACTTGTGGCTGTTCACACACAGAATTCCTGGGCCATGCCAGTGGCTGTTGTCCAGTCCCACCACAGTTTCATCTAAAGCAGCAGTGAGGAGGCTACAGAAAAGGCTGAGTCAGCATCTCTCATTTTTATAAACTCACTGAGGATGTGTAACTGTGAATTATGCCTGAACTTCAAGTTGCAAGTCAGCAAAACCACTATTACAGTGCTAATTAAAGAGTGTAAGAGGATGGAAGAACACCATCACCTCCTTAGCAAGAGGTCTAAACACTTAAAGAGAGTCAGGCTTTTTAATTCCTGGAATTTCTCAGTGAACCAGACCCATCAGGGGCAGGTTTGCACCAGGCACACCAGGGCTGGCTGTACTCTGATCCTGTCCTTTGAAGCTTGGCTGAATTCAAGTGATGTCAAGGACAAACTGTTATCCAGACAACTCAGAATTACAATGATAATTCCTGAAGCAGCTGCTTTCACTTTTAAAGAGTGTAATTTTAACCAAGCCTTTTGGGTTGGGCTTCTTTTTGTTTGGTTGGTTGTTTTTTTTAACACCAACACATATTTAGAGATGTTTTTTGGTTTAACCCCATATATGTTCAATGCTCAGAATCAGTGAACTAACAAACAGGCAGTCAAAGAGACTGACACTGTGTAGGAGAGGTATTTATTAGACAACCTTTGCTTTAAGAGCTGCTGCTTGGGAGAACTGCAAAGCTTTTAAGAAGTAGATATAATAGAGACATCTATGTAAAAAAGATGGAGGCCTTTTTTAGTTCAGAAGCCAGTATTTATGAAGACATCCACCTACATTCTCCTCAAAAACCCCAGCTACTGTCACTGCAGAATATTTTCTAGGAGCTCTTTTGAATAACACCAAACTAAATTCCGTATTAGAAATATCCAAATAGGACTTTTTAAGTAATAAATACTGAATACAAAATAGCTTGAGGAGTCATTAGTCTAATACACTTAGTTCTGAAAGCCAAACAGCTTCAACAGTAAAAAAATATTCCAACACCACCTTAGCACAGATAATTAGGTCAGAACACGGGCACAGGTGAACAGCCAAAGTGAACAAACGTGAAGTTACTATTCAAAAGTGACACATGAGCAGGAACCATCACATTAAGCCTTCTGGGACATGAGGAGGTTTATGAAGAACCAAGTTCCTTCCAGTAACAGGACATGGATTTGCAAAGTCTGTCCTGAAATCACGTCCAAACGTGCCACTCACCAAGTGGTGTCGCCAGAGCTGGTGACGATTTGATTGTCATCCAGGAAGCGACAGCAGGACAAGTAGCCTGGGAACAGCAAAAAGGTGCACAAATGAGGCCAGAAATGACACTTCAGGTTGCAAAGTGACTTGTTTGTGCTGCTTCCTCCTCTGCTGAAGCTGCAGCACGAACCACTCTAAGCCCAGAAGACAACACGCAATTTTTGTACCAGAACCTCGAATGTTTTGGATAAAATGTAGTTTGGCTCTTTACAGCCCACACCCAACCCAGTCAGAGAAGGGGGCAGGAATCCACTGGTCAGGCTGGGGAGAGGGACAGATGAGCCAGCACTGGACACACCAAACTTTCTACGAAACTGAACCTGAAAATGTGTCACCACATCCAACAAATACCAACGACTCCAACTGTATCAGACAGCTGCTGAGGAAAAATAAACTACATTCCTGGTCACTACAAAGACCAGAGAATGTACATTGGGCATTTCCCAACAGTGGCACCAAAGAACTTCATCTGAATGCTCTGAAGCATCTTTGTCCTGAAATCCCACCTGCCAAACCATGAATGAACAGCTCTGATGACAAAATCAGTCTGCCTGCCAGCCACCTCCATTTCACAAAGCACAAACATCTTCAGAAAATCCACACTACAGCAAAACGTGAAAACCTGCAAACATCAGCCTCCAGCTGGGGGCTTTGTGCAGAAAAACTGCTTCAAAACATTGAAACCCAGGCAGTGAGCAGCCAAGGGCCTGCCTGAGAGCAGAAGTAGATAAATTGTGGTTGGATTTCCTGTGCACTCACCTGTGTGCCCAGCCAGCTCCCTGCTCACACGGACATTCCCTTCACGAGTTTTCAAGTTATAGATGGAGCAGATGTTGTCCAGACCACCACAAGCCACGTAGTTGCCAGAGGGAGCATATGCACAAGTCATGACCCAGGAGGAGCGCAGGGGGATGGCATGCACCTGCAACACAGAGCCCGTGGCTTTCCCTGCCCAGCAGAGCACCTGAGCACGGCCCAGCAGCAGGTTGCTCACCTGCCCCCCAGGACACCTTTCTTTGGGGCAGAAGGGCAGTAAGAAAACAGCTGTTTGAGCAGCAAAACTATTTTGAGGGTAAATGTGCACACATCGCTCGTCAGACCAAGTGATGACGTAACTAAACCTCAGCTTTGCCTTTCCTGATTCCAGTCTAATCAGCAGTTTTGGTAAAAAGTACATTATTTTGTTTCAGTGCTCTGATTACTATTGGTTTATTATAGGTTCAGGAAAATATTGACTTCCAAGCACCGTCAGCAAAAGTGCCAATTCCAGGCTTAGCTGCTATGAATGAGCAAGTAAGGAAATCGCTGCTTCCACTGCCATTTAAATCCTTCTTTGGAAACACAATCAAGCTTCATATTTAAATAACTACTCCATGTTTCCTTGTCATTCTGTGCTCAAAGAACTTTATTTAGATAATTATGGGAGCTGAACCTGTTCTGTCTTGTTAACTCATTGTGTTCATCCCTCAAACTTGTTCTCAACATCTGTAAGAAAGGGCTGATACCCTTAAAAATATGCTGGTGCTTCATGCAATATTAACAATCTTCCTGAACGCCTTAAGTAAAGATTTCTGTAGCAGCAGAGGACCAGAGAGTAATCAGTGATGCTGCAACAATCAGCAGTTAAAAAACCCCCATCCTGTACTAAACCCACAACCAGCTAATTTTTGGAAGTCTTCTACCAAGGAACTAATTGGACTATTCACCTTGAGCCATTTTACTTTATCATTAGGAATGATCATTTATGACAACACTCTGTTATTTCCAGTGTGTGTAGGACCTGCCAAAAAATATGGCATGGATTAATTAGCACTGAGATAAGAATTGAAGATACTAACATGGAAATCATGGTATGCAGTGAAAATTTTACCATCTTTCAGCAGTTACAGTAATTTAGACGACATTTACATTCAGGTTGGGGACAGAGGAGGAGGATGAAGACAAAGTGAGAGGGTTTATTTTGAATTTGCAAGCCATATCATTACTCTTCAGTAAAGTTATGGATTCACAGTTTTACAGCAGGGGTTCACCACTAATCCCAGCCTCAGGAGCTGCTGCTGCAGGTGTTTGCTTCTCTCTCCTCTGTAGCACATCATTTGCTCCAATGCACTGGTAAAACTGGTTTTAATGCTATGACAAGCTAAGTTAGGAAAATTTATTTGAAATAAAGCCAGCTCCAAGGCTCTGCGCAGCACAGACTTGAGCAGCTCTGTCAGCCAAATTCAAAGGGGTGAGGACAATTGTTGCCAGCCCTGGTAACAGCGGCCATACCCAGTAAACACTGTCAAAGAGAAGTAAAAGTAACCCTGAGCTGCATCATGTGATTGCCCACACAGAGTGATGACTCACCATACATGTCAGGTCTCTCAGTTCTTAACTGCAGCCAACAAATTAATGTGGCTATGCCTAATTCTCTGACCTTTCAGGTCCAACCTGCTCATTAGTGCTTGCTCTCTGTTAATCACTTTATTTGCAGTACCAAAACAAATCAGAACTTTCTCCAGAATTCAGTATTTCCTTGTTTTCCATCTGTGGTGCACATTCCAAACACTGCACTGAACACACTTTGTGCTCTTTACATACAAACTTTACTGGCCTGGAGAATTCAACATTTGGACTCAGGTCTGGCAAAGCAATAGAGCCAAAATCCTGGCAGGTAACACTTCTGTTTCTCCCATTTGCAATGGAATTACACAGCAATGTATCAGTTGGCCTTACCTTGTTTGTAGTATAGCTGTCCCAAATTATAAGTTTGCCATCCTGGGAGGCACTAACTAAAAGCCTAGACAGGAAACAGAAGGAAAACACAATCATTGTGGGCAGACAAGGAGGAAACACCTTTGTGATGAACATTGTAAAGAGAAGAGAGTGGAAGCAGCTGATACCAGTGTCATTGGGTTAAAGACAACTGATAATGAAATCTCCTCTATTTCCACAGTTCCTCAGAATTCATGGGTACCACAACTATATTTTTCAGGCAAGCAGACCAAAGACTGGTATTTTGGTCTCAAATTTAGATTTGAATTACAAAACCATGGACAGTACAAGGAAAACAGATATTGGCATTCAGTGTTTTCGAACTCTCTTGGCTGTGTGAGGTGTCTCAGAATTGCTCAGTCCCAGCGGTACCAAGTGCTGTGCACTGAACTTCCCAAAGGACAGAGAAGCCACATGACCTGAGTTTGGCCCCCTGAGCACCCACCTGGAATCAGTCCCCCAGTGCATTGCATAAATTTTAGCCAGGTGTCCCCGGAGTGTTCTTCGGGTTCGCATCTGGATCCTGCCCACAGGGTCGATGTTGGCTGTGATCTGCAACACCAAGGGGGGCTCTCACTGCACTGGCCCTGCTCCAGCAGCATCTTCTCACACACAGTTACATTTAAACAAGCAGTCCAAAGTCTCCCACTCAGGATTAACTGAGTTTTTTCCAATCCAAAGTTATGTCATTCTGCATCATACATCTTTATCACATGAAAAAGCAGCCCTGTTGCATTTACAGACTCTCAGAAATTACTTTGCTGAGGTCCTATCTTCTTAAGCCTTCTAGGATTTCAGACCTTTGATCTGGGTTTTATAGTCCTGTATAGATAAATGTGGCAGTCATTTAAGCAGGTTAACCTCAGCAGGCCTCATGGTTCAGATTATCAGGGGAACACAACAGTTCTGCTGCCATATCCATAGCTGAGCATTATTTTCCATTAAGCAGCAGAAATGTGCCCTGAGTCACTCAAAGAAACCACTGCTCAAGGCCACTGCTCTCAGAAACTGGACAAACATGTACTTATTTCTGGAAGAAAACACCTAAGGGCAAAATAAAAAAAAAATTGCAAAAAAATATTCACTTGCATTCACTTTCTTAAACCATATTCTGCAGAAGGGAAGGAGACAAAAATTTTTCCTGTTCCTAATTCCTGTTGAACTCTGAAATGCTTACCTGAGCCAGGGTGGCATCTGCACATGCTTTCCTAGCATCCTGCAAGAAAAGGAAATTAGAGAAATTGGAGGAAGTTCTGTACATTCTTCATCTGTTTTGCCAAGCTGATGAAGCACCTCAAGCCAAGGACCAGGAAGCATTTCTGCTTCTCACCCAGAGAGGCCCCATCTCACCACAGCATTAACATAAAGCACTGCCTGCTGTCAGAAACAGGGAGCACTTCACTTGGAAACTCCTTCTTCTTTTGGGAGAAAAGTGACACGATTTCCACCACAAAGACCAATGGAACTGCTTGTCCAGGCAGGCTGTGCAGTCTCCAGCCTTAGAGTTTTAAAGACCTAACTGGACAAAGCCCTGACTAACCTTATCCCTGACCTTATTTTAAGCAGGAGATTTCTCAACATTAGTCATGGTCTGGCTCAGAAAATCTTCAGTAAACACATTCATTTGGATCTAAGCAATTCTGTGCATTGTTTATGTTGCTGGTATTTTCTAAGCAATATAAAAGACCAAAAAGTCATTTTCTAAAGCAGTTACAAGTGCTTGTCCTTCCTGCAGTAACTTTGACACTGTGGACACATTCAGTGCACCCTCTCAGGACACAGGGGTGACCCTGCAGCTGTGCTGGGCCGTGGTACATACTCTGATTTGGTTTTTCAGCTGCTCAGCCTCCTGGCGTAACTGGTCCAGCTCGCTCATTTTCCTGTGCTAAAGGTTTGCTCCTCCACTGCCACCTCGGAGACAACCAGAAAGCTGAAAGACAGGGGGGACATCAGCAGGGTTAGCAGAAGTCATAATGTGAAATTGTGACAGCAGACAAGTCCTTTCAACCATTTCAAACAGCACTTTAAAATGATGGCAGGTGGATTTATAAACGGTGGAATGCAGGTGAAAACAGGTCTCTGAAATCTCCTCAGCATCAGATGTCACCACACACAAATGTGCTTTGCTCCCAGTCACAGGAAACAAAATATAATTGGACTTATTTCTTTCCTCCAACCCTCTTTCTTTGCTTTCCTTTTCCTATTTTTTTGCTTTACTTTTCCTATTATTTTTTTTATTAGTGTGTTTCTGATTCTGTTTTGTATAAATTCAAGTTTCCCAAGAGTGAACGAAGAGGTAACACCAACACTGGACTGGAAAGTCAAACCAGAACTAAGGAATCCTCCCAGCAGAGAATAAGCACCTCAAGTATGTACAGGGCTTGCAAACTACTGTAAAAGGAGCTATTATAAACCCTGTCTGGAACACAGTGGTTCTGAAAAATGTTGTTCTGATACCTGGATAAAAGAAGATCACTCACAAATGCCATCCAGGACATGCTGGAATAATTGCTGGAATGTCTCCCTGAGACAGCCAGAAGGGATTGTAACATTCATGTGCTGTCAGAGGAAAACCAGAAATCATTTCCAACAGACACTTTCCCCCTTCTGGGACTCTGCTTTCCTGGTATTCACCAGCACCAAACCAGTCCCATCCATCCCTCTGTCTGGCAGGAATGCAGAGGCTCCAGAAAACATCCATCCCTCTCCCTGAACCAACCTGGACTCTGGGCCAGAGCTCCTGGCCTGTTTCCCACTACAATAACCTCCAGGTCTGTCCCACTGAGCACACAACTTGTCTTTAAAAGCCTCTGCTCCACAAAGACATGGCTGGCATTTTCCCTGGCATTGCACAGCTCCAGCTCAGCTGTTCTGAAACTCTTTGTTTGAAATTCTCTGCAGCTTGAGAGCAGTATCAGATGCTGAAGGAACGTGCTGATCAAGTTTATCTTTTATTGCAGAACAAGATAATTGGTTCCCATTTCAAATACTACACTGAGCACCTGTTTATAAATAAATATGGGTAATGTGTTTTTAGAACATTTTATTAGTCAGAATTGACCCTTTACTATTAAATAAAGCAAATGCTTTGCTAGCAGCTTTACATATTATTCTGTTAAGATTTAATCAGCTTATTTATCTTTGCAAGCATGTGGGTTTTGTTTTCCTCCTAAAGCCCTTCCCAAGGAGAAAGATGAGGATAACTCCCAAGTTTTTATCCAGTCACAGTAACAGAGAACACACTGTCAAGGCAAATTAGAGCAGTAGAACAAACATCACTGTCAAAAGAAAAGAAGTTTCAAAACAGCTGAGACTTCAACATTCCCTAAATATTGCCATCCCCAATAACCAGACATATCTCAGAGCTCTCTCCATATTAGTTATTATTCCAAACTGAGGATCTCAAGGAACAAATGCCAGACCTTGTCATGGCATCATTTACAAATTACACCACTCTCTGAAACCCACAATATTCTAGAAAAGGAATGTGAGTTGGCTTCACTCCCAAACCCTCCTCACACAACTTCAAGGCCCTCTCACTTCACTGTGGAATTAAGTCTCCTCTTTCTCTCTTCTGGTTCCAGGGTCATTTCTAAGCCCCTTTAAGATGGCTTGTTCAGCTCAGTCCAAAATCCAGTTAAGACAAAACCCATCCAGGGTGTTTTATTATCTTTCTTCTCTTTTGAAGGCTCTGTTGTTTCTCCAGATATTCCAACTTTTTGATATCCAGTTCTACTTCTGCCACTCTCTCAGTTAATACATAAGCCCATTTCCTACTAAGCAAATACTGACCTTCCCAGACAAAGAATTTAGAGATGGTATCAGTCCTATTTCAGAGCAAGAAATTACAATCCAAAACTTCAATGTTCTGCTCAAGGTCACAGCAACTCCCTGATGGGCTCATGATAAAGATCCAGTACACCAGAATTCCAGCTGCAGGTACAGGAATCTACACTGAAGATTTTACATGCAGCTTTATTTAAAAGTACAGCAGGAGGAATAATCTCATGCCAGTCAAAGCAGATACACTCTCCTTAAAATAGTGCCAATTTATTTTTGTGCACTATGCAACAGAATTCTCTGGCATTTAAATGCAAAAAAGCTTCTTTGCATGGAACAGGGAGAGGCCTGAGGAGATGAACCCTTATCCTTGGAGAAAAAGTCATATTAAGGAAGTTCAGTGCAGAAACTCAGCCCTGTAGTTGCATTCTGGATTATTTACACCCAGAAACGAACCAGACAAGGTTATTTCATGCTCGTGCCTTATTGCCTGGCACAGCCAAAAGCCAAAAATGCTGCCCTGGCACAGCCACCAGCCCAGAAATGCTTCCCTGGGAGCTCCAGCAAAGCAGCCACTCTGAGGAGCTTCCTTTGAATGAACAGCTTCAAACTGCTGCCCCAACAGCACAAACCCTTCCCTCCCACCCCAGGCAGAACCAGCTCCATCATCCCACAGTTCCAGGAGTTGAACAGCTCCTGTTGGCACAGCAGCCTCTGTGGATCCTGCCCTGCAGTCCCTGCTCCTTCCAACACTCTCTGTGTGACATTCAGGAGCTGGACACACACAACCCTCAGTGTCCTTCCCATCTGTGACATCCCATGCCCAAGCTCTTCTCTTGGGCTTTGAGACACTCTGAGAGTCCCAAGTGAGTCCCCACATATTCCCAGCAGCTCCAACACCTCCGAGCTGCCTTTCTCCCAGCATCCATAGGAATTGTTTAAGCCAGATTTCCACATTCCCTTTGTAGTCTTTGTTGTTTCAACATCAACAGGAAGTTCTGATTCCTGCCAACATGACTGAACTCACTCACACTCAGGAAATGAAAACCCTAACGAAGCCAAGGGCATTAAAATATAGGAGTTCTCAGAAGCAGACTGTAAAATTTATAGGACAAACAGCAAACCAGCTTGGCTGTTCCTCTATTTCTTTTATACTCAGTGTTAGGCAATTAAATTTAAGGTAGAAATATGAGTTTTGTGGGGGGGAAAAAAGGGTTGCATCCTCTTGTGTCTTTTTCAGCAATACTGTAAATCAGAGCTTACCAATATCTTGTATTAAAAAAATTACATACAAAGACCAAGAACAACAGGTAAGGTCAGGAAAATGTATGGAAAAACAAAACACTTTTATCTCTACTCACTCTTGATACATGGGAAGTTTTTATACAGATTTATTCCTGTTAGAGAGAGATCACATATCAAACAGTCTCTGCTCATTCCTTCTCTGCTCACTGCACACAAACACCATCCAATATCACAAAGAAATAGATTTTTCTTTCTTGCCATGCTCTATAGGCATTTAATCCCATTTTAAAGGGTTTCTAGAACAAACTGTAAGCTTGATAAGGATGATTATTCTAGTCTGAGGCTTTTGAAAGAAGTTACTAAGTTCCTCAATTAAACAAACTTCATGGAAAAGGTCCCTCCTCAAGCTACACAGCCCTTTCTCCCAAATTCTCACCTGTGCAGAAACAGAAATAGGAGCAGCCAAACCCATGCTTACCTCCCTCTCTGGAATGTGTTAGTGTGTTCTGAGGCAGCTTTCTCAGGAATAACACCCTGAACTCACCCCAGACCTTTCCAGAGGCTGAAGTGCTTAAGTGTCTCTGCTCTAAGCCTAATTCCTAATCCTGCATATACCAATATCCACCTTGTAGGTAATTCTCTTCTTGCTGGGATGACAAGATGTGCATTTGCAAGGCAGTTCCCTGTCCCTCATCACTCCAAGTGACCCAAGCCCTCAGTCTCTTCTTACAAGTTACCCAGAGAAGAGTCACTTTGTTCCTCTGCTTCCCACAGAGGAAAATCAACTCCTGACCTGGCCTGATTTGTTACTTCCATGGGATTATTCAAATCACTCACCTCAAAGGAACAACTTTGCTTTCTCTCACCTACATGAGCTGTATTTCTGTGTGAGAGGAAAGGTGTGTAATATCCAGGCAGTCAGTTCTGTGTCCAACACCTTTGCATGAACTTCCAGAACTGTAAAAAGCCTTTTGGAATCTACAGAACTTCCACAAACTTCTGCAAATGGAGATACACTCAAGGAGCCCAGGGTAAGGTTCTTGTTTAAAGGTAAAGCTCATGACTCAGAAAACAGTGACAGACAAATTCAAAGGCTGGGGAAGAACTCAAATTCCCTCATTTCATTGTAGCAACTCCAATGTCCTTTCCCCAGCTCAAGCTGCTTATCCAATTAAGTCCAGTTACTGAAACCAAGGTGTCATTAGCACTGTCACACTTATTTGTAGCCTGAGGCTTGAGAAGTGGGAAGAGCTGAATACAACTCATCCCAACAAATATTCCTGGGTTAAATATCATTCCTCTCTACAACAAAGTGGTAACAGCAATGAGGCAGTGCTTATTAACAGTTTATTACATTTTCTCATACCATTCCTACAAAAAAAAAGAATAAAAAAGGAGGGAGTCTTCCACCAAAGCAGATTTGAACTCACAGCTATCATTAAGTCAAATATTTAGAATTTCTGTCCCTTGATGGCCAAACTCTGCTTGCCACAAGATACTTTTAGTACCCATTACTACTACCAAAAAGTAACATAATCCCACCAAGCCACTGTTGATGCAAAGTCTGGTAACACTGTGGGTTTAAAGCTAAATTTTGTGTATTACCCAAGCACAGTAGTTTCCTAAGAAGGTTTGGCAAATGCCCTTCCCCCCATGAACAGCCTTGTCTGACATTTGTTCCCTCAACCCCTTCTCTGCCAACACACAGAAGAAAATCAAACAAGGTTTGCAGCCCCAGAGCCCCAGTTTGAGCCCTGCTGGGGAGCTGAGCCCTGCCCAGCACTCAGAGCCACCTGATTAAATGGAGCTCAGCTAATCCAGGAGATGCCACAAAGCCTATTAGCAACAGGCACAGCAGCTTGGCTGTTCTCACAATGACAAAGGAATTACACACCACTCACTGGTACTTACAGGGAGTTGACATCAGATTGGCTTTGAAAAGAGAGGGGTTTTTTTTGTTTGTAGAAGTATTATATTGATTCTATATTTTGCTTTTATTCCATAGAAAATACAGTGAGATCAGAATTGCTTGTGGAACAGATTTGAGGTGTTCTCTGTCTTATTTATATAATCCAAAATAGAAGAAAAAGGTTCAGGGTGCCTTCAGATCCTGGATATGGGTGAAGAAATAAAACTTGCTGCCTGCTTTTTACAAACAGGTAAATATCTACTAATTGAAACAGATTTAACTGAGCAAATACTTGGCCAATTAGCAATGTTCTCACAGACTGAGGAGCCTCACAGAAATTGAAGTTATAGCCTGGGAGGTAATGAAGATCTCACTGTTCCAAGAACACTGGTAATAATTACAATTACACAGAATATAAACGCTGAAACTTTTGGGTTCTGTTTAAATAATCCTGACACACTGAAAAGAACATTATGACAAGAGCCACTTTGCTCAAAAGAAATTTGGCCTTCTTTTGTCTACCATGGTGGAGAAGTAATTTTTCATTCATGAGAGAATGACTATTCTCATCATTTTATTTATTACTGTTCCCTGCCCCACTGAGATGAAACAGCTCCATCCCTGCTCTCCCTCTGCTTTGCAGTTCCCTCTCTGACAGGAGGCAGCCACTCACATCTATTATTTAGCAGCTTTCCAGGCCATTTTCAAATCCTTCCTGTTGACATAAGGATACACATGCTAAAGGAGAAAACAGGTACTTTAGGCTTGCACAGATTAACAGCCAAAAATGGGAAGTGAACAGCTTTTTACTGAGGGAGCTGGGGGTGTTTGCTAAAAAAAATGACTTTCTGTACTTACATTTTCTTTCACTACAGTAGAAAGGCAACTTCTGCTGTCAAACATGTAAATTCTGGAAAAAAAGACACCAAAGCCAGAATTAACATAATTATCAAGAAAGAACATTGATTTTTTTTCTAACAAATCTAGCAGAAATTAAAATATTATCAAAGCACAGACTAATTTCTGGCCTGTTCACCAAGGAAATGGGCACTGCTTTAGGAACCCCAACACAACCAGAAGACTTGCTCATGTCAAGAGGCTTTTAATGTTCTTTTCCCAAGAAAACTCTTGCCATCCTCAGACCATTAATTCTCTTTCCCCCAGAGACACAGAAGTCCATGCTGGTACAGAGTTTAGGATTGTAACACAACATTGTCTCACTCACACAAAACCGATTTTCATTGCACTACAAAGTGCCTCTTCCCCCCCAAAACCAGCATTTTCAAAGCCCTGGGACTGTTTCTGCTCAGTCCTGGCCCTGAGGTTCTCTTGCCTTCCAAGCACAGTTAAATATCAAGGTATCTATTTTATCAGAAGTTACATAAACCTCCTACTAACGAGCTCAAGTGAGAGCACACTGCTCTTCTAGAAGAGTTCCAACCTCAAAAAGGCAGATGAAGTATAAACTGACACCTCAAGTCAACCACACACCTGCAGTTTGGACCTCCCTAAGTTTAACACACAAACTGGCTCTGTAGTAAGGAGAATAAAAGGAATTTTGGAACATTTTTTTCCTCTGGCAGCACAAAGCACTATTATAAAGCATTAGTCCTATGGGGAGAGGCTGAGGGAGCTGGGGGTGTTTGTGCTGGAGAAGAGGAGGCTCAGAGGTGACCTCAGCACTGTCTGGAACTGCCTGAAGGGAAGTTGAGGCCAGGTGGGGGTTGGTCTCTTCTCCCAGGCACTCAGCAATAGGACAAGAGGGCACGGGGGGCTCAAGCTCTGCCAGGGGAAATTGAAGTTGGAGATCAGAAAGAAATTCTTTGCAGAGAGAGTGCTGAGGGATTGGAATGGGCTGCCCAGAGAGGGGGTGGATTCCCCATCCCTGGAGGTTTTTAAGGTGAGCTTGGCCGTGGCACTGAGTGCCATGATATGGTAAAGGGACTGGAGTTGGCCCAAGGGTTGGACTTGATGATCTGGGAGGTCTTTTCCAACCCAATCCATTCTCTGATTCTCTGATAGTTCCCCCCAAGATGTGAAACACTGAGAGCCACTTCTCCATCCCAAACATCTGGAGCTGCCTCTGCCCCACCAGGACAAGCTGTGGGGGATGTCAGGGCACACCTGAGTGGCCAAAGCCACCGGGTCACGACAGAGGGACTTTATTCTAAGCACAAAGCAAGAAGGTACTGAAGCAAAATCATCTTCAATCAGCAAGCCAGGCCACAACTGCACACACTTCAGCTGAGATTCTCACATGTGTGATTTTACAGTTCACTATTAGCTGGAAAATTTCCTTCAGTGTCTGGTATGGAGGTTAAGCCACTTATGGTTTGGATCATCCTCAGCCAAGCTCATTTATAGATGAACAGTTTAATGCTGTGATTATGAAACCCTCCCAGTGTAAGCAGTTTTGTTACTGCCAGAACAACACACTTTTACACAGAAAACAGTAAGTCACACTCAGAGCTGAACTCCAGCCCCCCAGACACAAAAACATGACAAGGCCCTTTAAAGTTCTGAAAAAAGAGCAGCTCTAGTGGGCAACTTTGAGAGGTCTGGACAAAAAAACCAAACCAAACTTTGCCCACACTGCAGAGATAATGAAATCTAATGAAATTCTGAAAGAATTACCTGAGATGTAAACAAGTAAATTTATGCTGGCACACTAAGAGCACACAGAATACACAATAGCAAAGGCCAAACCACACACCATTATTGTCCTGTGCTGCACCCTCATTAATGCAGGAGAGGTGTTGCAGATTTCATATGCCTTCTGCAAAAAAGAAAAACAAAAATAAAACAAAAAATAGCCACTTTAACCAGCCTGCAAGAAGAGGAAGGAAGCACAACAGCAAACTTTCATAAGTTGAGTTTATTTTTCAAAGGGGGTTTAAGTTTTCAGCTGGAGACTCTGAAAGCATCCTGTGATACCCACAGAATGCATCTTGGCAAAGAGAGATTTGCAAGGCTATGGGGAAGATGGAGCTCATTTAAGAACAAAAAGCAGACAAGCCACTTCTGAAAAAAAAAATCTGCATTGCCACAAGTTTCCATTTTTAGCTAAAATGTAGCCTGGTAAAAGCAACATGAAAATTAGAGGGCAGTTCATTGCAGAGAGCACAGCACGGGCTCAGCAAGGGGAGTCCTTGCAGCAGCTCCAGCCCTGCCTGCCCAGAGCTGGAGGGCTCCACACCAAGGGCTGGGCTTCCAAAAACAGAGCAAAAAGTCCCCCAGAGTGCCTGGAGCAATGGCTGAAGGGGTTAAACCAGCCCCAACATGGCTGTGTCCCCACATCCCACAGCCTCCTGCTCCAAGGGAAGAAGCACCACAGCAGTTTGGACTAAAAAAGGGTAAAGGAACTCCAGAAGGCAAAAGCAGCATCATTTCTGCTTCCCTACTACAGAGTCTCACTAACTGCTGTCAGCCCAATATCCCTTTTTCTCTAAAGACACTTCAATAGTTACTCTGAGGTGACAACCCAGCCTAAAATTTATCTCAACTCCAACACACACCAGAGTCCAAGTCTACACTACACGTGAAGACTCTTCTGCAGAAGAAACTACGAATTTTTTCATGAGGTTGGTGAAAGCAGGAGGAAAACAAGAGAACAAAAGGCACTTGGAAGAGTATGGAAAGCATTTAGAAGTACTTTAACATTATAGGAAATTTGAGCAACCCTTCAAAATGAAGCAACTCCCTAAGCAGGTTAAATACCCTCCCTGCACCCTCTCCAAAGGCATCAGCTGCAGAAACACCTTTTTCTTCTTGACCTATGGATTCAATGAGACTTGAAACCCAAATATTCTGGATGTTAATTCCAACCTTCTTAAGACTGCTTTCCACACACATTGACCAGGTGCCAAGGCCAATATTTGGACTGCTGCAGAGGCATTCTGGCTACTTAAACACACCATCAATTCATGCACAACCCTCGGAGCAGGCACTGCCCACCCAGGGGCTGGCTCAGCCCCTGGGACATGCAGGGACATGGAGAGAGCACAGGCAAAACCAGCTCCTCCTCAGATCCAGCAGGTTCTGGGGGTCCTGGCTGACAGCAAACAGAACATGAGCCAGCGATGCCCCTCAAGGCAAGGCCAGGCAGCAGGACCCAGCTCTGCAGGGCCAGGGCAGGGCAGAGCCCTCCCCTCTGCTCAGCACTGCTGAGGCACACCCAGAGTGCTGGGCCCACTTCCAGGCTCCCCAGGACATGAGGGACATGGAGCTACTGGAGAGAGCCCAGTGAAGGGCCCTGGAGAGGATGAAGGGACTGGAGCATCTCTGGTATGAGGAGAAGCAGAGGCGTGTCCAGCAGGGGATTAAATCAATGTGAGCAGCTTTCTGCACACAGATGTATTTTAGTTTAATGTGGATCTCACCCAACACACTAGTACAAATCAGTGTCCATGACCATTTACACCATCTGAATCTTAAAAATGTCTTGCATAACACATCCTCCTACAAAAGTGCCACATGAGGTTGTCTTATTCAAAGCTCTCAACCAGAAATGATTCCACTGGAAAAAACATCAAAAACCTACTAGTAAAACTCAATATTAGTGTTAAGGTAAACCAGCAACTTCCAATGCAGTGGCTTTGCTGCTCTGGTCTGTGTTCCCTCTGCACAGGCATCCCTGGGAGCTGCATCCCACCCCCAGCAGGGAGGGCTCTGTGTGGGCAGCCAGTTCCTAATTCAGCTGCAGAAGCTCCTGCTCAGGTACCAACACTCATCCCCACTCAAACATATCACCTGCAGGGTAGGGATAATGGCTGTGGAACCAGGAACTCCAGGTCAGGCTATTAAAATTATTTCTCATAAAATACAGAGCTGGTTGTTATCACAGAAGAGCATCTTGATGCCCAAGAGATTACACCACCTTGCCAGAGCTCTGCCAACATCATGAAATGTCAACGTGCCACCAGGCAACAGGAATTAGAAGCCTCAAATTTAAAGCTTCAAGACTATTCTGTACACAAAAACTCCCAAACAAACCCTGTCTCCTTGGCCCTAAATAACAACACAAACAGCTCTAGCAGATGGCTGGAAACTAGAAGGCTGTTTTGGTATCTTCATGTGTATGTGCTCCTCCAAGATTTAATTCTAGCTCAGACTTTCCTTGGGCAGTGCAGATCTGTGGTCCAGAAAGCCAAGTCTTTGCTGTAACCTCCTACAAGAGCAGCTTTGAAGTACAACCTATAGAAGCATAAAATAATAATTACAAATTCATAAATCCAGTGAACAGATGCAACTCCTCCTCATTAATTTGATGTCTTCTCTCTGGGCAACACGGCTGTAATTTCCAAGCCCATCAGCTTTGAAAACCAAGCAATACCTTCCTGCCAGGTTTGCCAGAGGGATCACCCTGGCAGGGACAAGGCTGGATTGTACAACTCCTGCAGAAACTTCCTGCAAGCTCTTGTGTGGTGCAAGGGCTGAATGTGCTGGGGGAGATTTGGCTGCTCCTTGTTCTGAAGAATTGCCAAGTTCCCAGCTGGAGCAGGCAGACATTTTTCCATATATTAGTGGGAAGTACACACAAAACAAGCATCAGGTCCATAACTTAATGCTCATCTTGCTGCAGCCACACTGGCTGGTTGGAGAGCTCACCAATTTCCATTCTCAATAGAGTGTGCAAGTAAAATAATAATTACACAGGCTAAAAATACCTGCAACTTAGCAACCTGATTTCACAAATGCTTCATTATTACCTATAGCTCAATATGGAATTGCAGGTCCCATTTCAACCAGGCAGCTTCTTCCAAGATGTGAAGAATTTAAGAGAATTTTGTGCTTTTTGGTTCTAGTAGAAGAACTCTTGAAATGCTTTTCCTCCTGAAGAAGTTTGTGCACTTTTTCTGCTCTGCTTGATGTGTCTACAGGACTACATTAGGAAAAAAAACCTTCTCAGAGCTGTACAGAGCACAGGAAAATTATTGGCTAAAGAATAAAGGTTGGTTCCAGGGTCCTTCCAAAGTTCTGGCCACATTCCTTCATCCTGTAACCTTATTCCCACAGAACAGCACATACAACAGGAAAAACCAGACACAACAGAGCTCCATGGAACAGCCTCTAATCAGCCAGCACAGCCTTCCATCAAACTGCCCCCAGTGGAGCAGTGAGGCAGCTCACAAGGCCCTCACTGCTTCCTTCAGAATAAAAAAACCCACCCCAAAATAACAACAAAACCCCCAGATCAAACCCATCCACCTTAAATAGCTGCCAGTACTCACTAAAAAAAAAGGGAAAATAATTAAGCTTTTATTTCAGAAAATTCAGGAAAGAAGCAAAATATTAACAAATCTGGAAACCCTGAAAGAGAAGCAAAATATTAACAAATCTGGAAACCTTGGAAGACATTGCAACCCCCAAATTCAGCAGGGCAGTTTCACATCCAGAGTCCCAGAGTGGAACTGCTGTCTCAGAGGAACAAGTACATTTCTGTCTCCTCCAGAACTGCTACAGAATGGGAATAATTCCCCATAAAATTCTCCCCCATGTGCAAACCCCTCGATATTGCAGAGGTTTTTGGCACACAGGACACAGCTCAGCACCCACTGAAAATCCCCCAACTGGCCACACACTCCTGGTTGCATGCCCAGATTTCCCAGGGCCTGGGGAGCCATCCCCCTCCTCCCTGTGCTTAATGAGTCCTTGGAAATAAACCTTTTGGATAGTTTAGCACTCTCTCAAAATAGATCCCCCCCCCAGGCAGACAACAAACAATGAACAGCTCTGAGGTGGCTCCTTCTGCCACCACCACTGAACACACTCCATGCTGCCAAAATACTCACTTTTCCTGATGCTAATCCCATGACCTACATTGCAAAAAGAATCATCCTGATGCAATATTTAAGCATAAAAATCTGGACTGCAACAGGTCACTTCATTAATCCTTTCTAAATGCATCTGCAAGCCATGTGTATTAATATTAAAAAAAAATCATCTTAAATCTAAGTACAGCAGAGAATTTCTGTAAAAAATAGAACTGATATTACAAGTTTAAAAGATGCCTAAAGCCAAGTGCTTAAAATAACACTTTAAAAAAGAAGGGTCTTAAGAGATCTTTGAAGTAGTTCAGGAATATTAATAACTGTTGGCATTTCAGCGACCCAAGTCCAAAGATTTCCCAACTACATCTCTTCTCTTCTGCCTTGCTCTGAAAGAAATTCCTATTGAAAAGCATTCCAACACTTCCTGGTAAGTAGCAGGCATGGGAAGGTAACTTATTTTAACAACAAAAATTACTGGTATTTAGTGTAAGCTTTCAATGAACTTCTATTTATTCAATCAAAATAAGCCAATATTTTAGGTTTTATTCCTTTGTTCTAATATATCTCCATGCAATTACTGCTCCTGAAGAACAGCACAGCTATTGATAAGCTCATCAATTTTATCCAACTGGCCAGTGATGTTTTGTCTTCCCCCATCTTACAATTTAAAAAAATCCAAACAGACAAAAAAAATACCCAAAGCAACCACAGTAGGTCATAAAAACTTAGAAACCTCCTTGTGCACAGATTTCTATACATCACTGAGAATTGTCACTTCCTCAAGTATTCCCTACTCCAAAGCCAGGCAGTTTTGCTGTCCCACACTATGAGACATCTCCCTTCAGACTGGAAAACAAAACGCAGCTCTGAAGGGGAATATATTACTATTAATTAACCAACAGAGAAATGACTAAGCATTTATTACTAGATGCTTCTCTCTGCAGAGCCCCACAGTAACTGAACAGCTTTTTCTTCCCTCAGCTCTCATTTTTCATTGCTTCTTCCAACCCTTTTACCCTTAACCTCCAGTTTTTACTGAGGTTTTCACTCTTTGCAAACCCCTAAAATGTGTGTTTATCCAAGTAGGGCAGAGCACACTCCACAGGAATATTGCAGTGGCCCTTTAATAATCAATAATTAAAGTAAGGCTGCAATATTGCTGTGGTATCAGAGCAGTGCCACAGGATCAGGATATTATCCTTTCAGACAGTGGGGGATCTCTGGTGTCTCAGCTGAATCCAGAGGGTCAGGGCAGCTCTCAGTGCAAGCACAATTTCTCCCAGGAGCTGGAAATGGAAGCACAAAGCTCTGCATAGGACCAGCTCACACATCATCCCTGTGTGACAAAGCAGCGACAGAACAGCAAATGAAAACATGTTACACACCTAAATATACAGGCTTGTTTCTTTTTAGCACCAGTCAACACTGAAGTAACATTTATTCAGGTATCAAAACGAGTTTGTAACCCACAATTGAACAACGTGCTTACAGGATGTTGCAATCTTATTAAGAAATAGAGAATCATAGAGTCAGTTGGGTTGGAAGAGACCTCTGAGATCATCAAGTCCAACCCTTCATCCAACCCCACTGTGATCACCAGATCATGGCACTCAGTGCCACATCCGGTCTCATCTTAAAAACCTCCAGGGATGGGGAATCCACCCCCTCTCTGGGCAGCCCATTCCAATGCCTGAGCACTCTCTCTGCAAAGAATTTCTTCCTGATATCCAACCTAAACCTCCCCTGGCAGAGCTTAAGCCCCTGCCCTCTTGTCCTACTGTTGGTTGCCTGAGAGAAGAGACCAATCCCCACCTGGGTACAACATCCTTTCCATCGAGTCTCCAAGTACTGTCTTTTAAAAGTCACTTTTGGGCAAACCAATTCTCCAGCAGGTCTTCAGTTCATTTTCTGTGCTTTAACCATGCTCAGAATTGCTCACAAAGGCTGGTGTGTCTCTGTCCTGACCATGCTGTGCTCCAGCTCTGCCCAGGAGGTCCCAGTGGGTGCTGGGACAGCACAGCCTGTGCCTGGATCTCATTGCTCCCAACTCACAGGCAAAGGGTGGCTCAGAGGCAGGTGGGGACACCACCTCCTGTTCCCGAAATCCACAGGACTACAATGAAATGAAGTGACTCTTCCCCTGTACTCAGCGCTGGTGAGGTCACACCTGGAGTGTTGTGTTGAGTTCTGGGCCCCTCAGTTCAGGAAAGAGATTGAGGGGCTGGAGCAGGTCCAGAGAAGAGCAACGAGGCTGGAGAAGGGAGTGGAGCACAAGTGCTGTGGGGAGAGGCTGAGGGAGCTGGGGGTGTTTGTGCTGGAGAAGAGGAGGCTCAGAGGTGACCTCAGCACTGTCTGGAAGTGCCTGAAGGGAAGTTGTGGCCAGGTGGGGGTTGGTCTCTTCTCCCAGGCACTCAGCAATAGGACAAGGGGGCACGGGGGGCTCAAGCTCTGCCAGGGGAAATTGAAGTTGGAGAGCAGAAAAAAATTCTTTGCAGAGAGAGTGCTGAGGGATTGGAATGGGCTGCCCAGAGAGGGGGTGGATTCCCCATCCCTGGAGGTTTTTCAGCTGAGCTTGGCCGTGGCACTGAGTGCCATGATCTGGTAAAGGGACTGGAGTTGGCCCAAGGGTTGGACTTTATGATCTCAGAGGTCTTTTCCAACCCAATCCATTCTGTGATTCTATGAAATCCACCAAGTGGATCCACTGCCAGGGATTCTGGTGTGAGAGAACAAGTGGATTCCAACAGCCTGTATGGTTTTCTCTCAGCTCTGCCAACACATCTGTCTCCCCATGACCTTCACCTTGTCACAAACCACGTGCTGTTTCAGAATTACCACTGAGTGACATCAGTAGGGCATTAAGATCTCCACTACAATATTTATTGTATTAGAGGAGGAAATGGGTGATGTGATCACTTAATCACAACACAAAAAACAGAACAAAAATATCAAAATAGACATGAAAATACGAATTAAAAAAAAAATCAGTGAGACTTTGTGCATAAGCACAGAAAAATGAGCAGAAATTCCCATTATTGTAGTTTGTATTTCCATAAATTTTAGCTATTTTATCAACAGAAGCTGAATCATCCATTTCATTCCATGTATGGCAGCTCATAAAGAGTCAACTGAGTCAAAGGAGAATCAGCTGCTTCCTACCTACACCCCAACAAAAAACACAACCAACTTCCAGAATGCTACAGTCAGCAGCACCACTTCATACATCCTTCAAAGTAAAACCATTTACAGACAGGAAGAATTGCCAATTAAATCAACACACCTTTATTCTCAGATAGAACATGATCTTTTATGGACAGCTTTGCCTCTGAAAGGCATTTCCCTGCCTTTCCTGAGCCCCTCACGTGCTGCCATCTCTCACTGCACCAGGGCCCTGCAAACACTAATGAAAAGCACTTTGTGCTTCCAGACAGTCCATATTCCAGCAAATCTCAATTCTGCTTTGCCACACGGATCGAGAGTTCCACCCAAAATGCTTCTCACTGCTGGGACTGGATCCTGAAAGCTCTTCAGTAACGTGGATTCTGCTTTCTGCTCTGGCTTAGAACAACTCAGAGAAAGAAAACAAGCTGCATTAAGCTTTTATAAAGTGAAAATAATGGTTAAAAATCCAATAGAAGCAATAAAAGTAACCCCATGTCAGAGACAGGCTGGACACAACTTGGTAAATACCTTCCCAGCACAGCTGCTGCCACATCTGCCCCAACAAAAATAGAGAGTTAAGACCTTGGAACAAACCATCTGCTCCTTTGTGCCTCTGCCACACAGACTGCACAAAGCCTGAGATCATCTCAAAGAAAAATACTCATTCTTTACAACTGTGTTAAAGACCTTTATCCAAGCTTCAGCTAACTAATAAACAGAATACATTTAATTCACTGAAATAAGAATGTAGGTATTCAAACAGCACACTGGTCTTCAGTAAGAGATTAACAGAGCCCTGGTAGAATAAGTTAAGCTACACCATGAAACAGCTGCTTCCCAGCACCAGCCTGAAGAGAAAAAGCATTTCAGTGGACCTTAAAAACCAACAACATGTATTATATGCATATAGCAGATAAAAGACACTCAGTAGAGATTAAAATATGGCATGACTTCTCTAATCTTTTCACCCAAAATAGACTGAGCAATACTTTGTTCTCCAGCCCCGCAATCAACACACCCCATCTTTAATCAATGTGCAAGCAGCTCCATTAGTTTTGATAGCAATGATTTATACCCCAGCAGCTCATTGATTTCTCCCAGCAATTGCTGTATTTTGATATGTACTGTTTGTACAAAATAAGGGACAGAAGAACAAGGAAAGCAAGAAGGGTGAGACTGAAAAGGCAGAGTAACACAGGAGACTTGGAGGCCACAAGAGTGAGAAGAGTTTGGGCACAGACAAGTCACAATCCTGGGGCTGATTTGGAGTCCAGCCCAGGGTCACTGTCCCAGCACAGCACAAAGGGACAGCAGGAAACACTCCCTTTCACCCCTGGACATTCTTCTGCCCAGAGGGCTGCACTGACCCTCTTGAAACTTTGGGCACTAACCCTAAAGCATCAGTTGAGTTCCTGGGGATGGTGTCAGCTCCTTAGGTGATCAAAACATACAGGAAAACAGGCTAGATAGATAGATAAATAAATAAATAAATAAAGTAGCACCAGGGTTAAGAGCCAGGGCAGCAATTAACTAAGAAAGACAAAATTGAAAGCACAAGACAATTCCATCTATACTATGGAAAAAAAAAATACATGCAAAGTGAAGTCAAAAAGGCCAAGGGTGTTTCTCAAAGCAGCAGCCAGGAAGGTGAGTTGAAACCTGGAACTCCTGAGGTTCTGCCCTGGTCCTTGAGGCTCAGCCCCTCTCCCAAGCACCATTCCTGGTTTTTTGGAGTGGGAACTACCAAGCCCAGACACTAAAGCAGCTCCTGCACAGGTTCAAACTTGGCTGTAATAATGCCAAGGTCATGGGTTCAATCCCCTGTGTGGGCCATTGACTTAAGGGTTGGACTCGCTGATCCTTGTGGGTCCTTCCATCTCAGAATAGTCTGGGATTCTGTAAGAAAGGTTCTACCTCCCCCATATCAGCAACAAATCTGTTTGTAGGGCAAACCAAAGCACTTCCTGAAATGCTGAAGCTTCACCTACTGTCTCCAGTCAGAAGAATAAAGAAGAATTTAAGTCAAACTAATCAATTTGACCTCACTGAATAAAGTTTCTGTGGTATTTGAGTTTTCATACCTGAAAAAAACAGTTCCTCAGCTTCTCAGGCATCTCTTGAAGAGCCACTACTGTGCCAAGATTTTAAATCTGTTAAATTGTTCCTGTTCACTGCTATTTTCTGTGAGTACTACCCAGCGTTTTAAGCCCAGGACTGCACAGTGAGTTTCCAGTGCTGGGCAGATAATTTCTGACAGCTGCAGAGAGATCCAGGACTGGGGAACCTGCAGCACAATTAAACTGCCATGAGCATCAAGCACCCTGTCCATGATCCCTGCACAGACACCACCTTTGTCACACAGAGCAGCAGCTTCACTGTCCTGCCACTTCCCAGAGAACCTGCAGCAGGAATATCAAACATATGTTCCAACAAAGACAGCTCCTTAATTAGTGCAGTATCATCTGACTTGGAGCACCAAGGGTTTCAGCAGACTATCACATCTACTTTGTTTTCCCAGACAAACAGTGAAAATTACCACCTCACACTCCCAACACCTTTGTTAGGCTATCTGAAAAAAAAATAAATTCAAATACACAGTTTTGGAAGTATTAAAATCCAGGAACAGATTTCTCAGCATCCTGAAACACACTTAGGCCTGCTTTGCTCAGCACTGTTACTTCATTTACTGGAAACAAAACACATACTAAGTTTTGTATTATTAACTCATTGTATTTGATAAACTGAAACCTAAATGTATTTATTTTTTTTTCCCTGAGGTTCAAGCATTGTTATGTTCAACACACACCTTGAACCACTTGGTGTTAACCAAGATCTATCAGCTCAAATCTCTAAGTAAAGTTAAACAGAATAGAATTGCACAGATAAGAATAAACCACACCTACTGCACCGGGGTTTTCACCACCAAGATCTTACCAAAAAATATTAGTATTGCACACATATTACCAGAAAATATTAGTATTGCACACAGATCAAACTAAGAAATAAGTTCAGGGACTTCTGGTCAGTGCTGTTTCCAGAGTGAACATTTCTGCCTGGCCTTACAGATTCCACTCCTGAAGATAACCAGGCATTAACGTCTAAAATCTCTGCATCAACAGAAGAGGCACATTTATCCCATCCTGTGTATGGTTTTAGCCTTGGAGCTCTGACCCACCTCCTGTCCCTCAATTGTTTCAGTAAATCCCTCAAATACCTACAAAACTGCCAAGAGCTGGACTGAATCCCAAGTGTTGTGATTGTCAAAGTGTGCAGTGGGCACTCCAAATTCTGCAATTCCAGCTGAAAGCCACATTTCCCACCAATGCCACAGGGGCAGCAACACCTGGGGCAGCTGCAAGAAACAACATCTGGGCAGCCCCCAGCAGGGCACAACATCTGGGCACACCATGGCACCACATCTGGGCAGCCCCCAGGAGGGCACAACATCTGGGCAGACCATGGCACCACATCTGGGCAGACCATGGCACCACCTCCCCAAACATCTGTAAGCTCCACAGCCTGCCCTGGAAGCCTCAGGAAATGAAAGCTGGGCAAATATTCCCTGTGTTAGCACAGATGGGAATGAGAAAGTCCTCCCAGGAAGGCACAGGCCATTAATGTTGTATTCCAGTTTCCATGGAAGTTTAAAGTCCAATTTTGAAGTGCACAATTAAAAACTCTTCTGTCAGAGCAGAGCTGGAAATTGGTTTCAACATTTCACAAAAATAAAACAAACCCCACTCAGCCTGTCAAGTAACTTCATGGTTTTGCAAGTAATTTTAGATAACCTCTATTTATTGACAGATTTGAATAAACCCTGAAATGTCAGGATAAACACAAAGCACGTGGGCCTGAAAACAGTTTTAAGATGGATCCCTAAATCCAGGCCAAGACAGGCAAGGCCAGAAAAGCAGTAAAAAACCAGAGAGGCACAGAATTAACAGCTCACCTGTGAGAGTTCAGCAGAAACTCTTTTTATTTCTCACAAACAAAGAACATCACTGGCACCAGCTGCAGAAAGTAAGGTCACTGAAACAGAAAACAAGGCACAGGAGCAAAGCACTGTCAGGGATGGCAACTGTGGGGCTTGGCCTTTCTTACAAAAGCCTTGCAAAATCCCTTATTTAGTCCCCCATATTCAGTACAGTTTGATCTTGTAATAAAGATAATAAGGAAAATCATCCCTGATACCTCACCTGGTAAATTATTCCCATCTACTTTGATACACAGGAGTTTGGATAGAGCTCTGAGTTTCCAGAGAGAAGTATTTGGGTTTTACTTCTTTTTTCTTTTTTTTTCCCTTTTGCTGGGTAAAAAAAAGAGTGAACTGAAAATAGGGACAAAAATCTATACATAGCTTTTAATATAGGACCATGTTACGTAAAGCTACAAAAAAATTATCCAATCTATCTAATTACAGATAATTAATATTTTCTTTTTTGGGGGAGTGCTGGCAGGCATTACTGCAGTTTTCAAGAAGAGATGAAAAATATTCTCATCTGAGAAAAACATGATAAACAAAACTGGCATGAAATTTTGGGCAAACCTTCCTCAGATCAAGGTACAAACCCAGAAAGAAAACATTTAGTTATCCACAATTCAATTAATCCTCCTAACATACAGAAGGTATTTCTCACACAGAACCTTTAGAAATTGCAGTGATTTGACAAGCTGAAATTCTGCTTCACAAATTAATATGCATATTTTTAATGAAGCAGTTTCAGGCAAGCTACTTACAGAACTGAACTATCTTTCACATTAAAATGGCAATGAGATTTTTAATCATCCTCTTTCCCTTCACTGTATTATCTGCTACTAATTTTTCCCTCATCAAGTTCTAAATACAATGTATGAAAATAACTCCAAGATTTAGCCCATCTTTACCACCTTCAATGACAAAGCCACCTTATATCTTGTCTCCTTTAAGGTCCCTCAGATCACCTTCCTCAGCTTTTCAGCCTCATTTTCCCTTATCCATTATTAGGATTCCAAAATAGACACAGCACAGGAAGATCAAATTTTAGCCCTTCAGGGCCACCAAATAAAAAAATTACTTTTCCCTTCATTAGCATGTGGCAAAGTGACAAAACCACCTTGTTTTCAACAACTCTTAATTACCATTGAATATCTGACAGAGGGGATCCTATTTTTTAAACCCAAGCCAGGTATTCTAAACATCTCCAACACCTTCCACAGCATTTCTATTTTAAACATGCTGGAGGTGCTTGGATTGGATTTCAACCAGACTTAAACCCAGCAGTGTCTCAACAGCTGCAGATTTGCTCTGTAACTGCCTCCTCCAGCCTTTCTTCCTCTGCCCCAACCAACTAAAATATCAATAACAGGGTCAGTGTGGAACATCTGGATGTATCTTTATTTCCTGCCACTTCAGGCCAATGCTGAAATTCATCATGGACAGAATTTGGGAGTTATGATTTCCCTACAAACTGCACTTCCATAATGTCCCCAAAAATATTTTTTTTTTGCTAACACGTAAAAAATTTCCATGTAGGCATCTAATTGCAGCACCCCCAGTAAGAGAGAGTAAGATATTCATAGCAGTGACACCACAGCTCAGCTCCCTCCAGATGGCACCCAGGAATATTGTCATTACTCTCTGGTTGGGTTCAAGACCGAAAATTCCTGCATTTCTAAGAATATACTGGGCAAGGCAAACCTCACCCCCTGGTTCCAAGTGCAGCCTCCCATCAGGCAGAAATACTCTGCTGTATTTTAAGATATCAACAAATCATGACACATTCTATACCACTCTAATGAATGCAATGGACAAGCCTTTAATACAAATTGAGAGTCTTACAAGATATTAATTGCAAAGAAGTGTTAAACGGACAGGCCAAGATGATCTGATCTCAATGTGCACAAAAATGCTCTAAAGTGTTTATTTTTACCCCAAGGCTGACCATCTCCTTTCTCTCTACTCACAAATCCTCCTGTGTTTTACTAAAAATGCAATATTCTGCCTCAAAACCTGTCTCAGTGTCCATGTCTGTACTGGGAAACCTTGCACAGTAATTTACAGTGATTATTTTGGTAACTCAAGTCAAGGTACTGCTCAAAGCTTTTAAAAACCTCTTAATGTTCTGCTCAACTACCAGTTGGCTCAAGTATCTATGGATTCTGCATACATTTGTGTTTGGTGAAAAACAAAGCCAGGCTCACAGAATCCCCAGCACTCTGGACACCCTGGGAAGAAATAATAAATTGAGCCACTCTGTTAAATAGAAACACAGGGGCTTGGGGGGAGTTTTGTTTTTTATCATGACCTTGGCTAATACTAATTCCAGCTTTATCAGTGGGGAGAAAAAAACCATTTTGAATGAAGTATGTATTCTTTTCATTTTGAGCCTGCACTTGGAGCAACCAAGAGACTCCCTTCAAAAAATGTCCACTTTATCTTCAGTCACATGTTTAACAAACAGTTCATTACCACAAGCCAGTTGCTTTCAAGGTTATACTTTTCTTTTTTTTTTTTGCAACATAACCAGCAAAAGACCCCACCCATAATTCTGGCATGACTAAAGGCATCAGAGAGTGCAAAGACAACTCACCTAAGCAGAACTCTCAACCCCCTGAATGCAGAATTAATCCCCCCCTGCCACTTGCCAGTCCCCCGGCGGCACTAACAGCGATCCCTGCAGCAACACGCTCTGCCATATGGCTCAAACTGGATATTAAAATTGAGAATATCAATTACCAATCCACTAATGCTGAGAGCCAAAAGCCGTGGACAGTAAGAATTTAATCCAATTCAGTGGCTGGGCCACGAGCTGAGCCCGAGAGCGGGACACAAACCCAGCGCAAACAACTCCCAGTTTTTATTGCAGGGACCATAAAACCAGGGGAAGGGAAGGCTGGATTAACATCCCTCCCTGCAGCTCCAGCCTGGCAGGGACCTACAACAGGAGTTCAGATGAATTGGCATCTGGTTTCACAGGGATTGAGAAATCATAACTAAGTAACTATTTAAGAAGAAACAGTTTAGTTGTTTTCCACATGACCAACCCAAGGCTCCAAAGCACCAGGAAGTTGTTACACTCTGCAGCCAAGGTCTTGCTTAATTTCAGGAAAAGGCATCCTACAAACACAAAAGGAACATATATTTCTATTAAAGGACCTTGAAATTAATTGCACTAGTTGAAGGATTTCCTTATTCTAAGTAAACTGGTTGAGTGGTTCTAGCTTTAAGTTTATGGAGTGTTTCTTCTTGGATGGTATTAAGAATAATTCTACACAAAATTCTACACACTCCCTAATTACACAAAACTCCAGTGATTACTTACACAAGTAGAACTCTCATTAATTCCAAATACAACATCTTCAGATTTCCACGAGGCATGGAGGTGATTTAAAACCTGTTCTGCCAAGATTTCCTGTGGAATTTTAATTTACCATGTTGTCAAAGATTTCATGGTAGGATGCTTGCTACGTACTGACTGAGCAGCTGCAAGGACTCAACAAGGATAAATGTAATTTATCTTACCCCAAACAGAATCTCACTTCCCTCTGCTCCTTTCTGATCCTGTACTGAAAGGCCAAAGTAGTGGTAACAAAAAAATTGCACAAGTAATTTCAAGTTTAGCAGCACATTAACATCAAATGGATGTTTATGTGGATAGTATTCTTATTAAAAAACTGTTCTTGAGACACCAGTGGAGAAAAACACACTCAGCTAATTTTAGCTTTTTTTTTTTTTAATTTAAAAAATCCCCACCACTACAAGCCTGAACAGAAAATGAGCTCTTCTGCTTCCCAGTTTCCTTCTGCATGAACCACAGCTGGGCTACTACAATAAACTAACAAACAACTGATTATACATTAAGTCATAGATAAACAGTATGAAAAAAGGTTGATATTACCAAAGGTTTGGAGGTCATTTGAATACAGGAGACATAACAAGCATTTCTTATTTTTCTTGCTGGAAAGTGCATTGTTGGAGGCCTGAGTCCAGTGTATCAAATATTAACCAAGCTGTTTTATTTAGGCTACCAAAGCTGAGGAGTTTGGCACTGCAGTGAAATGCCATAAAAGTTACAAATCAAAAGTCTGTTTTTCTTAAAAGTTACTAAAAAACACACATAAAAGGCCTTAGAAATTTCTAATGTCATTTAAAAATAGAATACTTCAGACAGAGAACTGTTTTAATATCCCCTAAACCTTTCTTATTCTTGCTCATTAAAAGGATGGCAACGAGGCTGGAGAAGGGAGTGGAGCACAAGTGCTGTGGGGAGAGGCTGAGGGAGCTGGGGGTGTTTGTGCTGGAGAAGAGGAGGCTCAGAGGTGACCTCAGCACTCTCTCCAACTCCCTGAAGGGATGTTGTACCCAGGTGGGGGTTGGTCTCTTCTCTCAGGCAACCAACAGTAGGACAAGAGGGCACAGCTTAAGCTCTGCCAGAGGAGGTTTAGGTTGGATATTAGGAAGAAATTCTTTGCAGAGAGAGTGCTCAGGCATTGGAATGGGCTGCCCAGAGAGGGGATGGATTCCCCATCCCTGGAGGTGTTTAAGGTGAGACTGGACGTGGCACTGAGTGCCATGATCTGGTGATCACAGTGGGGTTGGATGAAGGGTTGGACCTGATGATCTCAGAGGTCTCTTCCAACCCAACTGATTCTATGAATAATTCTAGGTCAAAAAAGCCTTCAAAGCCTCCAGCTCAGCATCCTGGAGCAGATGGGAGAGTCTCCTGTGTTAGAGGATACCTGAGTGGGCAGAGGGTCTGCTGTGATGGGCACCAGCACAGAGCCTGGAGACTCCTCTGTGTTACAGGAGGATATCTGAGTGCACAGGTTCTGCTCTGATGGGCACCTGGCTGAGAGACCCAGCACCAGCACAGAGCCTGGAGACTCTCCTGTGGTACAGGAGGATACCTGTGTGTGCACATGCTCTGCCCTGATGGGCTGAGACCCCCAGCACCAGCACAGAGCCTGGAGACTCCTCTATGTTACAGGAGGATACCTGTGTGTGCACAGGCTCTGCCCTGATGGGCTGAGACCCCCAGCACCAGCACAGAGCCTGGCAGAGCCCTTGTATATCTGTGCTCTGGGCTTAAAAATTGTTTTTCAGCAACAGGCTTAACAAAAGCCAGGAGCATTTTCCTGGTATTAAGCAGGCACTGCAAGGTAGAAACGAAAATCGTGTCACCCCTTTAACCAGCAAGAGCCTCTGTGAGCATTTCAATACAACTATTTACTCCTCCCACCTAGTTCCTATGTGAAGAAGCTCACAAAAATTAAGGAAAAAAAACCCAAAAAACCTCACGGATTTCTCGCAGGAATCATCCAAACCGCTCCTCCTACCCCCAGCCCAGAAGAGAAGCAAAGCAAAGAGGAGAAAGTAAAAATCTACAACCCAATTACGAAATAAGCTGTAGTTTGGCCAAGCTGTGGTGAGGAGGAGTTGCAAACTGAGCTGCCTTGCTGCAAACGCCATCTTGTTGCAGCTCCTGGGCCCAGGCACAGAGAGATCCATTCATTCCCAGCGAGGAGAAAACCAACCACACTCCCTGCCTGAGCCGCGGCCACCAAACAACCACACCATTATCGCTCCTTCTCCTCCTCCCCTTAAAGCAAAGAAATTCGGATCTGTTACATTTAGGGCGAATTTAGGGGTTAATGTATCATCTTGGTTTCCTCACACGTATTTCACATACACGTAATTTTGTATTCACATCCTTGTGTCCAGAGCAGCTAAAATAAGGGATAAAACTCTCGGGATGAGGGGTGGATATTCCACAGCAGCAAAATGTGCAGTTTTTCAGTCTTAAAGCGCCTCTCCAAGTTGAGGCCAGCATTGTCAGAAGCTGCTCCAACAAGCCCTACATTTACAGTCCTTTCCTATTTCCTCCTGTGCAGACAATACATAATAACGTGGCAGTCGAACCCTACAAAGGATGCCCTAAAACGAGTCCCACCACGACTTTGGTAGAGAATAATGAACAACCACATTCGTTAAAATTTCACTTCATCTCCAGCAATGATAAATCGACATCTTACAACCTCTACATCATTCTGATTTTCTCCCGGACAGGATTTTTTTTGTTAATAAAACGCCTCGTCTCTCACATTTACATGGAAGGCTTTACACATCTTCATTCCCCATAAAGCTGTAGGATTTAAAATCCTACACGTTTAATACCCTTTGCATGGATTAAAAAAAAAGCAAAAATCAATGCTGAAATCCCCAAAGCTGCGAATTGAAATAACATTTCAAACAACATTTCCGACGAGGAAACTCCATCTTCCTATTGTAGCAAACACCCTCCATGATCCTCCTCATCGCTGCTACGGGCACACAAAAAATCCAGCACCGTAATACACGGGGGAGAAAAAAATACACGGGAGGGAAAAAATAAAAATACACGATCTAAACCCATCCAAGGCTCGGATTTAACAAGAACAAACCCTTCCCCAGCCCTCCCTCGCCCAGCACACCCAGCAGGAGCCCCATCTGCCAGCCCGGGGTGCTGGACCAGCCTTACCCTGCTTGTCTCACCCCCGGCTCCTCTTAATCAGTTTTCCACCATTACGGCAGCCACACCATTGCTTTTTTTTTTTCCTTCCCTTTCCTCCTTGAATCTCTCTCCGAATATTCCCTCTGCCTCCTGGATCGCTGGGGGAACTCGCCCCTTTTTTTAATTTTAATCTAAAAGAAAGACACCCCACCCCCCCCCAACCGCGTCTAGCAGGGACCACCACGGCGTAATTGCAATTAAAAATGGAACCCCGCAAGATGCGAGGTCTCCTCCCTTTTCGCCTGGAAGCCTCCGGGAGGGAATCAGGGAATGAGTCCCACCCCCACCTTTTTTTTTA
>VWZD01011411.1:685782-763029 GCA_013396695.1 Sakesphorus luctuosus
CATTTCTGATTAAATGCTTCATGCAGGGGCATCTCCCCTCTCTCTGCTCTGGCTCTGATTTCATCCTGCTGCTTTTCTTCCCTCTGGGACACAACTGAGCAGCAGGAACGGCTCGTGGTGAGCCCTGGCTGGGGAGATGATGCAATGGAGGGAGAGCAGAGCAATGAGCCCCTGCCCAGGGGGCGCAGCCATCTAGGGATGGGCAGTGCCACCCAGGGGGCACAGCCACCTAGGGGATGGGCACAGCCACCCAGGAGAGGGGGCACAGCCACCCAGGGGGCACAGCCACCTAGGGGATGGGCACAGCCACCCAGGAGAGGGGGCACAGCCACCCAGGGGGCACAGCCACCTAGGGGATGGGCACAGCCACCCAGGAGAGGGGGCACAGCCACCCAGGGGGCACAGCCACCTAGGGGATGGGCACAGCCACCCAGGAGAGGGGGCACAGCCACCCAGGGGGCACAGCCACCTAGGGGATGGGCACAGCCACCCAGGAGAGGGGGCACAGCCACCCAGGGGGCACAGCCACCTAGGGGATGGGCACAGCCACCCAGGAGAGGGGGCACAGCCACCCAGGGGGCACAGCCACCTAGGGGATGGGCACAGCCACCCAGGAGAGGGGGCACAGCCACCCAGGGGGCACAGCCACCTAGGGGATGGGCACAGCCACCCAGGAGAGGGGGCACAGCCACCCAGGGGGCACAGCCACCTAGGGGATGGGCACAGCCACCCAGGAGAGGGGGCACAGCCACCCAGGGGGCACAGCCACCTAGGGGATGGGCACAGCCACCCAGGAGAGGGGGCACAGCCACCCAGGGGGCACAGCCACCCACGGAGGGGGCACAGCCACCCAGGGCATGGGCACAGTCACCCAGGGGGCACAGCCACCCAGGGGAGGGGCACAGACATCCAGGGAGGGGGCACAGCCACCCAGGGGAGGGGGCACAGCCACCCAGGGGATGGGCACAGCCACCCAGGGGGCACAGCTACCCAGGGGAGGGGGCACAGCCACTGGGACTCAGCTCAGGTAGAAGTCAATGCTCTGCTTCCTGCAGAAGTTTATTCTGGGCCCACATTTAGCAGAAATACCCCAAACAGCACAGTGAAACCCAAGGGAAATTCCTGAATGATCGAGACAAGTTGGAGAAAAGATGAGGTTGAATATTTTGGCGTTTAAGGCATTGAATCATCTGATGTACAAGGAGAGGATGAACAGGATGGGGGTCTTTGGCCTCAAGAGGAGGTGGTTCAGGGGGCAGCTATCAACCAACTGCTGGGGTGAGAAACAGTGGGAACAACCCAAAATACAGGAAATTCCATTGAAAACTCTCCTTTCTCTCCAAGGTGGTCAGACAGGAGACCAGGCAGGGGCAGCGAGATCTGAACCCCTGGGGAATTCAGAGTAGGCAGGGCCCTGAGCAGCTGCTCTGGTTGGCCCTGGGAGCAGGGCTGGGTTAGGGCATAGCCAAAGGTCCCCTCCAACCTCTGATCCTAGAATTGTTTACCAATGGAACTAGAGGCAGAGACATTGACATTGATACAGATACAGATGCCCAGGATGTGTGTGGCAGGCTGGAGTCTGTCACACCCCAGGATATTTCTTGCTTGAAAGAGAGCCCTACCCATCATCACAGAATTTTCCCTGATTATTCCAGTGGAAAATAACAGAATATATGCCTTTTTATTTCCCAGATGGCCCAAGTCAGTTGAATTTCAGTATTTTACAGCAGGTACATGAAATTTTACATATTTCACCTTTTATGAAGGTGAAAAAGCCTGTATGTGAAAAAAGCAAGGACAAAGCCAACCTTCCCAGGGCCACTCCGGCTCACTGCCCCCATCTGCTGGAACAGCCGCAGGGAAACCTTCCCCATATACACTCGGGGCGGTTATTTTTGTGGCCGTCTGGTCACCTGGCTACTCACAGTCCTGTTTCCTTCCAGCCCAGCCGGGGTGACCTGCTGTGGGGGCAGAGCAGCCTCCTCTCCCTCCCTCTTCCTTCCTCTCCTTTCCTCTCCCTCCCTCTTCCTCCTTCTCCCTCTCCCTCCTTCTCCCTCTCTCTTCCTCCTTCTCCCTCCTTCCCTCCCTCCCTCTCTCTCCCTCCCTCTGTCTCCCCCGGGGTGTCTCAGCTCCCTCTGCCAGGAAATGCAGCCTCTGGGATCAGACACTGCTCAGGGGGAAAGGACCTTTCTTGCCCCCTGGAGCTGAACAAAATTTGGTGCTCCTGTCCCCTCAGTTCCTCCCCTAGTCAGGAATGTCGTGGTGATCACTGGAACCTGAAGGCCAAGGGCTTTTTCCAAACCTCACACTTTGCCCAGGTTTCTTCTCTAGATTCCCCCCTTAAGAGGGGGAGGCAGTGGGGAGCTTTTCTTTTGCACTTCATGTCCCACACAAAGTTCATCATGCTCTGACTGTACCTGCAGTTCATTGCGACAGCTCAGCCCACGCTCCATGAATTCCCCCTCAGAATTCCCTGCAGGAAAAGGCAGTGCCACAGCCCCCATTTCCAGGCCAGTGTGGAGCCCAGGACTGCAGCCCTTCCTTGTGGGAAGGAAGCAGCTTCTGCCATAAACTGGGAAGGGGAAAAGCAATGCACAAAGAGCTCAACATCAGGCTCTTCTTTTGTGTTTCCTTTGTGAGCTACTTGGGGAAAGCACTGCAAAAAATGAGTAAAAATCAGACTCTCTAATGCAGATTGAGGGATTTCCAAGTTTGAAATAGAAATGGATTTTTTTCCTCTCTCCAAGTGCCCAAGGTGAGCTTTGTTATTCTAAACAAAACAAAAAAAGGGAGATGTCTTTGGAAGTCTGTGTTCTTTTCTACAAGCCCTTTTTTCCTCTTAGGAAGATAAAAAGAGCTCTGGCATTTTATATTCTGAATTTTGACTGACCAGAACAAAATGTTTTCCCAGGAATGTGGTTTTGCACCTAAGCCTTTTTTTGTGCATTGACCTTAGGACGTAGAATTTCATAAAACATTTATTGTCTTCTCCAGTTTTTAGAGCACAATTCCCCTGTGATACTTTGTTTTCATCATCTGCTCTGAACAGGATTCCAAGGTTTGTCTCACAGTTTGAATTTTAATTGTGGGTGAAGGAAAGAACCTCTGCTATTTGCAGCAAAATTAGTCAATGTCTCCCTAAGCAAAAAGGGATGATTAGAATCAGAGGCAGGAGACAGCCAAGAACCTGGAAAGTGATTCTGGAGAGGTGTTTTGTTGCCCAGGTGAGCAGGTTTTGTGTCCCAGTGTCCCACCCACCAGCACTGGGATCCTCTGCCCTCAGAAACTGCAGCTGATAACGATGAAATGCAGTTCAAAACCAGCCTGACCAAACCTTCTTCTGTTTGAGGATGGAGACAGACGAAGGCAACCACAAGGCAGACAAAGAAATGGTTTCTCTCTGACTCTTCCCATATCCAGACCCTGCTGATGCCTCACTCTGGATGCTGCAGGTTTACCACTTAATACTCTCCAAAGATTATAATGCATCAATAATAAAAGCCATTCTAGAGGTACCACTTCACTTACACTGTTAACGAGCTTGGCTATAAAGGGATTTGCAACCCGAATTTCATGACAGAGCCAAGGTATAATTTGCTCTGGGCTATAAAGCCCATGAATTATTGAGGCAATTTACTTCCACGTCTGCCTTTTCCTTCTGAGCACAAGTGCTCGTGCTGGGAGTGTTTGTGTGAGAGGAGAGAAGGGCTGCAAGGCTGGCAGGGCTGGCAGCACCAACTGCCCCAGCACAGGCTCTTTCACACAGCAAGAACAGCAGAAAGTGGCTGCCAAAATGATCCTTTTGGACACAGGAGAGAAGAAAAATTGCATGCTGTACAGTGCCAAACTGAGGACCAAATATAGATCACAATTAAAAATGCAAAATTGGGTAATTACAGAGAGCGTTTTTCCCCTTAGAGATGTCACAAAGCTTGTGTGGGTATTGAAGAGATCTAGTGATGGTGAAAAGCCACCAGCCTGACAAATCAGAATTCCTAGATCCTCCATCCCCCTGCTGTGGGACCAACCTCCCACTTGGTGTTCTTTTTAAACCTGGTTCTTATGGAAGTGAGGCTTTGGAATCGCAGTGAAATCCGTGTCCTGCCTCCCTTCCTTCCACTCTGCACTCCCAGCTAACAACTTCTGGATCCACTGAGCAGTTCCAAGCAAGCTGACAGAGAAATGGAGGTTTCACAAATGTGATGCTTCCAAATGTTTCATGAAAGCAGGAGCTGTGAGGAGAAAAGGGATCTTTTCCACTTCCCATTGCAAGAAAGACTCAGCACAAGCTCCCCCTTCTTAAGCCCTGGAGAAGGCACACAAGAAAGACCTTAAGCATGTCCTAATTGTAACAAAACCTACTGAAGGTTACATATTCTTAATGGGATTTGGTTGGTGAGTTCTAAAACATCAGTTAAACCAAAGAAGTTAATTTTAATTCACCACAGTGGTGTTTGGAGCTCAGTGTCCTCTTCAGCTGCTCTGCAGAAACACTCACTGAGTGGAACCTGCCCACTAAGCCTGTTCTTACAGGCATGAACAGGGGCCGGGGTGAGGGATGCAGGATGCGGGCGAGGTGAGGGATGCGGTGTGGGGTGAGGGATGCGGGGTGCGGGATGCAGGGGGCGAGGTGAGGGATGCGGGATGCACCGCTCACACCGAGAAGGGCGGGACTGCCCTCTTGTGTCAGTCACTGCTGTTTCATTTGCCTTCTTTCTGATCCCCTTTCTGTTCGGGAGTGAGCGCTCAGCCATTCCCCTCCAACAGATATTCCTCCTCTGGAAAGGCAGATCGGATCCTTTGTTTCTGAGCACTGTCCTGGTGGAAAAGCTCAATAAATACAAACACATCTGCTGTATTTGTGGCTTGTGGGCATATATTGCTCTTCCAGCCAGAGACATCTGAACAGTTACCCTGGGTTATGCCCAGTCTCCATCTTGACACAGAAAAACAAGACAGAGGAAAGAATAAAGCAGGAGAAATATAATTAAGAATGACAGCGAGGAGACACAAGAGAAGCAGATGTGTTACACCAGTCAGCCCTCCTAGTAAGGTACATGCCAGTTAAATATAGAGCTGCCCCTTCCCCGGGGAGCCACGGACAGCTCACGCACACGAGTGTGGCTGGCAGAGATCTTCATTTTTAAATCATTACTGCTCATTTCCAGGGCAGTCCTTGCAGTAATGGTTGGCAGAGAAGAACAGTCTTCTAAAAGCTATGCAGGCTTTTGTGCCCACCACTTCTACTGCTGATTAATGACAGACACCCAAATTTATGCTCCATCTGTTAATAGCACCGAGCACTCAGGCTTTCATTCCTGCTCCCATCCCACAGAGAATCCCAGAGCACGGAGCCACCCTGGAGATTGCTCATGTTCCCAAAGGCAGCCAAATTAGCACCTTGATAAAGTGATCCAAAGCAAATCACTGCTCAGGAGTGGACAAAATCCACACCATTTGGGATAGGGAAGGGCAAGCAAGGGAAGGAGCTGGCACTTCAAACAGGCCTCTCATAGCCTGTATTTTTGTCTGGGCTGTGACTTCTGTAACAACTCCAGGCTCTCAGGGTTAAAATGATGCCCAGCAGGTCTCCTTCTATCAGGACTTCAGGAAGGATCATCCCTAAGAGTAATTTCTACAGACTATTGCCCAGCCTGTACCTGTGGTATTTGTATCTATAACTTACTCTGGGTGTTTTGTGTCACTCTGCTCATTCCTGAGCTCATCTACATTCTGAGCTGGACAAACTGCCAGGAATTTTCTGTGCTGTGCTGACTTAGACCTGACACCTGAGTGGATGAAACACTCAGTAATACTGAACCATGTGTGCAAGTGTGTCTTTGGGGCTAATGTGTATTTTACCTGGAAAAAATAAATAGTAAAAGGATCCCACCCACAAGGCAGCTCATCTTGAAAATAGGAATTCAAAGATTTACAAAATCTCAAAACCAATCTCTTTGGGTCTCAGCACCACCAACAACAAAAAAGTGTCTTTTCTCGTCTGTCTCACCCCCTGCCTGTAGCTGTGAAACACAACAAGTGCATTTCCCTGCACAGGCTTCCCTGTCCTTGCTTGGCATCTTCAGGCTCATGAGGAACATGAGCCTTTATGCAGCACTTTGTCCTCAGCAATTTTCTGAACAGTTGATGTTCTCAAAAGAAGAGAAACTGCAGAGGCTGTTCAGTGTGACTTCAGAGGATTCCCCCTCCAGCTCCAGCTTGGGAAACTTCTGTCCTGGAACAACAACTTCCTGCTTGTACTGTTCTGAGTGTGTATTCCCAAGGTGGCAAAATTCCCCAGACCTTTTTTATTGCTGGACACAAGGAATATTTTTTATCAGAAGATGAACATGCATTCACGTCCCACTTCTACAGGCATTTTTAAACTGCTGCCCTTTTACCTCATTTCATATCCTTGAGGAAGCTTTACCAGGGGATTTACAGCAGTCACAGAAAACATTTCTTCTGGTAGATCATTACAAGGGCATGAGAGGAAACATCCTTCCACCATAACCTACTTATAAACCCAAACTCTTCACATCTTCTTAAATCGTTACAGTCCTTCCCTCCCTGTCCTCCCCACCTGAGATGAGTCAGATCTGTGGCTGTTCTTTTGTGCCATTTTCCAAAGTGTCTGAATTTGCCTGTGTTGCTGGATCTCTGTTGGTTGTCTCAGGTGGATCCTGGGTGGGACTCAGCCCCTCCGGTGTCCCCTGTTCAGGGATGTCCCTGAGTTTCTGGGGTTTCTGTGCCACTTCCATGCCCTGTTTTCCCATGTGGATGGCTTCATCGTAGGAAGGTGGCAAGTCCAGTGCATAGACAGTGTAGGCAGGAGGGGACACAGTGTTCTTATCCATATCCACAAACACTGAAGGGATCTGGACACTTGGAGGGTACTGCCATGAGCTGTATGCTGGGAAGAAAAGGAATTGAAAACAAAAATGAAACACCTGCATGGAACACTGATATATAAAGGAGTGATCCTGCTTTTCTCCAAGGAATTCTGTGCTCATTCTTGTGGTGTCAGAACATATCACTGTATTCCTAAGCTGTTGGTACAGAATCACCCCTGATGGAAGCTGCACAGTGTCCCGAAGGAGGTATCAGGAGAGAAAACATCTCTGCCTGTCAGTGCCAGTGATTGTGAAATAGCTGGCCCAGCACAGGGTGGGTGACACAGGCCCTCAGTCAGGTACAGACAGAAACAGCTGGGAATGCTCCATGTTAGAAACAACTTTGGCTGGAATAGTCCCTTGGAAAAAAAATGAGGGGATGGTGATAAGAACAGATAGGGGAGAGGACATTTAAGAGGTTAACCCACCATGGACTTTATTTTAATCTCTAAAGCACTAAATCCTCCTTGTCTTCTGCCCTCACTCCCTGTGTCACTCTGAGGACCTCCCTTTGTCTCTCCCACCCACACTGTGGGGCTGGAAGTTGTTCTGGGAGTGCGTTGGGAAGTTGCTGTTGCTGCAAGGGCTGCACAGGGTCCCAGGCACAGGTTTCTCAGTGCTGAGGGCCAGGGCCCTGCCAGGGGTACTCACAGGTCACTGTGCTGTGGGCAGTGCTGTCACTGTCAATGCCAATCCCTGCCAGCTCACAGGGGTGCCGAGGGAACGTCTCCACTGGGAGCCTCTTCTTGCGGCAGCAGAATTTGACACAGGTCGCTGAGACCCCACAGAGCAGGAGCAGGAACACAGCCAGCAGGATCAGCCTTCAGGGGGGAAAACACCATCACTGCACTGCTCCTGTTGTGCTGCTGCCAGAGCTGGGCATGCAGTGGGGGGAAAGCAGGCCCAGCCTCCCGGGGTTAGCTCCGAATGGGCGCTGGATCCTGAATTAGAAGTTGGATCACAAACACTTCATCAGCAGCTGAGGCTCTGCTGCCCATGGGTACAGCCCGTGCTGGCTCACAGGGCACCACAGTCACTATTTTGGGCTGTATTTTTAACTTCTAGCAGTGAGAATGGCCCTGCTTTCCACAGGAAGAGAGGGGCTGTTCTTGGAGGGAAATACAAGCACAAACCTTCACAAGTCTGGGGCCTATACTTATAAAGAGGCACAGAAATTATATTAAGTTATATTTATGCCTTGAAAATGCAGTTTTATCTCTAGCTGTTGTTTAGAGCTAGAGATTTATTTAACAATTTGCAGTGTATCCAGGTCAATGTACTGGTGTTTCAGGTTCTCCTCCTCTCTGAAACTCCACCTTCCTGTCCCCCAGTTTCTCAGACAAACTCCCTCTTCTCATGGAGGCTTTTGGAAGCCTCAATCTCTTCTATGTAACTCTGCCTTTTTGAACAGTTCTATGCATCAGCATGTGCTAAGAAACCAAAGAATATCAACCTAAATTAGTCCAGACTGAATGACAGGTAAAAGTAACCAACTCCCTGTGTGTGCTGCCATCAAAGTTAATACCTGGGCAGAATGCAACCTGAAACAATATTTGAATATCTGTAATGCTCATGTTAGGCCAGGGATGAATCCAGCTGTGGACAGAGCTCCCTCTCTTACTAATCCTTCCCCCCTTTCTGTCACTCCCCCAGGCAGTTCTCAGGCTGGGTGCAGAGACCAAGCCCAGCATGGACGTGCCACCTCTGGCCCATAGAAGGGACAAGCCCAGGATGGTACACGAGGCAATGCCAAGTCCCAGCAAGTCCCCCAGTGCAGCTGCCCCTGTGCAAGCAGCCAACAGCCAGCACAGCTCTGGCTGTGCAGGAGGAACAAACAAGCTCTGCAGTTCCATGCAGGGCTCTCAGAAAGGAAAGATGACACAGCCCTGGATGAATGCTGGGCCTGACACCCAATATCCCCTGGGCTCATCTAATCCAGCCCACTGGCACCTCTCACAAACCAGGAAAGCCTTCCCTCCATCCTGCCCAGGAGGTGTTTCCATTCCCTGACTGCAAGTACTGCTCAAAACAGCTTCCAAACCATTCTGGGTTAGTAAGATAAACAACCAACTCACCAGACATACCACAGGCTTGTCCAATCAGACATGTTCTGAGGGCATCTGTGGAGGAAGGCAGATGAGCCAGAGATTTAAATAGCTACCAACAGTGTGTGTGTGACAGGGAATACAATCCCAGGGGTTCTGTGGTGGTAAAGGGAAAGCAATCAGTAAGAGTATGGAGCAAAATCTCCTTGGATTTACTTCCAGAGAACTGTTCTTCAGTTGTAAAACCCGTGCAGCTGAGAACATGCAGAAAATCCCACTGTAAAAGTTGGTGGCTGAGTCAATAAATGTTTTTACCAAGTGGTGCTTTACTGTTGCTCAGGAGAGAGAAAGATGTGCAGGATTCCCAAAAAGCAGATCAGACTGTTGTGTAAAGGTAACTAAGATGAGGTGCCTCATGGCACAGACCTGCCTGAAAGAGCCAGCCCAGACAACTGCCTGTGTGCCCCAGTTATTTTTGAGTTATTTTTCCATAGCTCTAATGCAGCTCGAAGTGGGTTTTCAGCTCAATTACAGTACAAAAGGAGGAGAACAGCTTGTGTTACATGGCAGGAGTGCAGCTGCCACACTGTACGTCCTGAACCTCCTGCAATGGATTTTGTGTACCAGAACAAAGGTTTTGCCCTCAGGGAAGACTGTTCAGAACTCGACACTTTCAGAGTCGTTTTGGGAGAGCCTCCTTCAGCTCAGTCTGCAGAGCAAGGCCAGCCAAGTCAAGTTTGTGAGTTGGTAACCAACTTAGAGATCAGAAAAGCAGCTGTGAGGGATGGGCATCAGTGGGCACCGTCCTGAGCTGGCAGCGTCCCTGGATCCCGGCGGGAAAGGGCTGGGAACGGGCAGTGGGTTACTCACCGAGCAGAGCCCTCCGGTTACTCTCCGGGGAACAGAGCGATGTCTGAGAAGGGGCAGAGCGGGACGGGAGTGCGGGCGATGCCTCTGCCGAGCGCTGAGCAGGGACAGCCACAGCCGCGTCCTCAAGGGCACAGCCCGGGCTGAAAGGGGACACCGAGCCCTCGGGGAGCCGCGGCCACATCGGCATAAATAACCGGCACCGGCATCATCGGCGGGGGCCGGGCAGGGGCAGCACCGCCCCGCTCTCGGCCGGTCCCGGTTCCTCCGCCCGCCCGGCCGGCCCGAGGTGTCGGGGCGAGGCAGAGCCGCAGTGCCCCCCGCGCCAGACACAGGCTCTGCCCCAGCCCCTTCCCCTTCCCCCTCCCCTGCCCCTGCCCTTTCCCATTCTCCAGTCCCTTCCCCTGCCCCAGCCCCAGCGCCTTCCCCTTCCCCTGTCCCAGTCTCAGCCCTCCATGGCCGGGAGGTCGGTGGTGAGCTACAAAGCTCAGCTTTCAGAGATTTCCCTGGAGCAGGTCGGGGCTGCTGCACGATGCTCTTCCCAAGAGGAAATAACCCCCCAGGTGTGCCAGCAGCTGGACACACACACTGTGCCTGTGCTGTGTCAGAGAGACGTGGAAGCAGAAATAAAGGAATGAGAAACCTGGTATGAAAAATGTGAGTCTGAAACAACTGTTTGGAAAAGCAGATTATTTCCCTTTCTAAAAACAGTCTTGTTGGAACACAAAAAACATGACTGGAAAGTTGCCACTTACTGAAGATCAGTTTGCTCCAAACTTATGTAATTACCCCAACATTTCACACAGAAATCCCACATCTCCACCCATGAGCCTTTCATTGCATGTTCTCTGCCCTGTCCAGCTGAAGAGGGCAGTGGTGGAGCAGCTTTGGTGGGCACCTGACCTCCAGCCAGGGCCATCCCACCACAGCACCAGGGAACCACACCGTGGGGAGCACTCATAGACAAAATGCCTGGGAAGCTCCAGGGGATATTCCCTACTTTTGCTTCAAAAGGCCCAAGCCCAGTGATTCCAGGCTCAGCAGTGGCACATGGCACAGTGACCTCAGTGTTTCCCTACAGGACTGCTCAGGGTCATGGGGCTGTTGCTCACTGGAGAAAACCTGTGTTCATATGTGTGAAGCAATTGCTGAAGTCACTGCTGGAGGAGCAGAACATGAATTAATAAGATGTGTATGACACTAGTGCTTGTTCTCTTACTTTCTGCTTTAGAAATGAGCTGGATTTGCATTTTAAGACCCTACATGGATGTGAATTGCTTGTTAAACCAGAACTGCATCAGCACCATGAGTTAATGTTGGCTTTTAGATCCAAATCTGAAAGCACAAGTCTGTGTCCAGTGACCCAAGAGTGGTCACAGTTGCAAAACTCATTCTGAAAGCAAAATGGTCAGAGGTACAGGGAACTGAAGCTTCTAGGAAAAGTAGACATGTTTCTGAGGTCACAGTTTCCATACTGTCCTCACAATAAAGGCTCATTCCCTGCTGGAGTCCTGTAAGTTGGAAACAGAAACCCCAGTGACATGTTCAGAATTTCCTGGCAGTTTTAATGCCCAAGGTGCTATGACTGAAAACTGTTTTGGAAGCACAGGATGGAAGAGGACTCTGTGTCTGCTCAAGGGATGAAGTTGCAGGAAGGCCACGGGTGCTGTGCTGAGCCCCTGCTGGGCACTGGGAGCTGGCACTGATCCCTGCAGGAGAACACACCAGTGCCCTCAGCTCTGTGCTCAAGGAATTCCCTACAAACCCTCCACTCCTGGCTCAGCTCTGTGTGTCTCAGTTACCAGGGGAATTGTTTCCAGTCATCAGTGTCCCAGATAGTTTTCTGTTTCCTGTATTGGAGAAAGATCAAAAGCTACTTTTGCACACACTGTCCATAAGAATTGTGTGGGTAGGAGCATCCATGTAGAATTCCTGACTTTTCAGTAGCCTGACTGCATGTTGGATCATTGCAAGTTCACATGGAGAAGGTTCCAAGTGTGGTCATTCTCACTGGAATGGCAGTGGAACGTCCAGGGTTACATTTTGCAGACAGTGTAACTGGGCTGTTCCCTGTTAAACTGCAGTTGTGTCCCGGAGGAATCAGCACAATCCCACACCTTCCCAGTGGATCTGCTCTCCCACATCACACAGTTTGTTGTCCCTTTGCCATCAGCCTGTCCCTCTCATGGCTCAAGTGCTGCCCCTCACAAGGGTGGAGCACATCCCACTGTGTGTGCCAAAGGAACAAACCACTCCAAGGAGAAAGGGAAACCCCAGTCCTGCCTGGAGCAGCCACTGTGCCCCCAGGTCAAACACGATTCCTTTCGAGGCTCCAGCTGAAATAACAGGCTTTTCTCTTATGGAAGGGAATAAAACCTGTTCAGATTTCCACAAGTGCTTCACAGAATGTCAGCTGGCAGAGTTTTGTTTTCAGCCCTCCAGAAATAGCCATCTATTCCTATTAGCCCTGTCCAACCCTTCCCATGAGAGAACAAACATACACTGAGCTTTAAGCACAAAAACTTGGACCAGTGAAACCCAGAACCTGATGGATCAGCATCTGACCTCTGGCAACTGGAAGATTCCCAAGGCAGGGGTGTTGTTTCCTGGTGGATTTTTTCACATTGTTTTCAGCACACTAAATGCTTATGAGAGTCTGGAGACTAACTTATTCTCAGCCATTACTTTTCAGTTTGCAAGAGTGAAATCTGAAGGATCCTCACACAAAGAATGTATCCAAATCATGTGCCTGAAATGACCCCTCCAGTCCCACAGGCTGTGCCCTCCCTGCTTCCCAAGCCCTTCCCTCTCCTTGGTCACTGTCCCTTGTGCAGCACCATGTGCAGCAGTTTTACTCCATGGAGTAGCATTGACTCGCCCTTTTAGGGCTGTAGGAGAACCAGCACACAATATCCTTTGTCCCCAACCCCAGCCCAGCTGTGCCAGGGCCTCCAGTGCAGGCAGAGCTGTCTCTGGCTGGCACTGCCACCCCCAGCTCCTGCCCCCTCCCCTCTCTGATGCTGCAGCATCTGCAGTCTTTAGACTGAAGAGTTAAGTGACTCCACTCGATCCATTATTAAATGGGAACAGATCTCAATGGATCAAACAACTGGCTGGAAGAACAAGGAACTCCCTCATCACTCACACAAGCTTCCTCTGATGGGGGAGACCAGGGAAGTATCTCTCGTGACAACTCTGCTGCTGTTCCTGCAGCTCCAGCTCCTCATCACCACAGGAATATTTACAAATAGAGTTTCCATTTCTGATTGCATCACCTAAACCAGCGATTTAACAGCCACAAGGGGCAAAGGGCAACACGCCCTCAGAGTGCTCAGAGGAAACTTTGTCACAGACCTACCATGACTCAGGACAGAGTGTGATACAAGATGTCAAAGATTATCCACGTTCCCAGTGTCTGCTGAATCCCAGCTCCCTCCACTGCCCACCCTGTGGTGCATCTGCACCTTTCCCTGAACCTGCTGCTGCTTCCTGACACAAGTTACACCTGCAGGACCCTCTGCCCTCCCCCGCCAGAAATGGGCAGGAATCTCCTCTTAGTCAGAATTCAGAGGAAAGAAACAGAAAGCTCCTGGACAGACAGGATGTAGGGCAAGTGTCTAATCATATCCAGGGAACAGCAGGGGCACTGTAAAAATGACTCCCCAAATGAGCTGGAGGAGGCTTGAATATGGAACTTTATTCTGGTCTTAAAAGAGAAAAAGTTAAGGAGTTTCCACATCCTATAAAAAGCAGCTGAAATTGGAAAAAAACACCTTGTTTGAAACTCACCCATGTGGATGTAAACCAGATACTCCACTCCTGATGGAATGGCCACCTTTGGGAGACGTTGGGATTAACAGCAGGTGTAGCTACTGGGCCCCTCATTAATTCTTTCTTCTACCCCAAGATTACTGTCCCAGAGTCAGCTGGAAAATGAAACTGGTGGCCCCAGAGTTTACAGAGAATTTTGGAGTAAACAGCAGAAATATTACATGTCCCTTCCCTCTTGTCTCCCTGCTCCCCTCAAGTATTTGCACCAATCCCAGAATCTTTCCATGTTTTCCAGAGATCCAGTAAAATCAGCCTCCATCCTCCTCTCCATTGGCCTGGACACCTCACTCGGTGGGAGCACAGGCAGACACAACTCTCGGCATGAACAGGACTCGGTAACATTCCGTGATGTCACCCTTCAGGGTCAGGAGGGCTGTCACAAGTGGAGGGTCACTGACCTACAAAACACCCACACATAAACCCAGCCTGGTTTTCTGTGCAGAGAACAGATGAGCTGGTGAAGGGTTAAGCCCTGCATTTCACAGCTCAGTGCACCAAGTACCAGCCATGGGTGCAGGTCATTCCCTTCCTGCTGTGCTGGCCCTTTCCTGATGCCCAGCCATGCCCAGGCTGCACTCAGGGAGGTCTGGCAGTGACTAAGTCTCTGTCCCCAGAGAGCCACACACACTGTGACAGCAACAGCAGAGCACAGCAAGGCTGGGAAGGAAATGGATCCTGTCAGCCACCAGTGAGTGCTAAATCTTGTGTAAGAACCAGTGCTCACCACGAGGCACAGTGTCAGCCTGGGACATCCTGCCAGCCACTCCACTGCCCCTTTGTGCATGTGATATCAGCAATCTCTTAATTTGGGAAAAGCCATTCTTTCTGGCATCCCACACATAGGGACTCAACTCTTCCAGTCCCCAGAAACACCCAGGGAGGTGAATAAGATGGAGTAATCACAGCCCCATGGGGATGTTGGGGCCTCAGAGCCACCCTCTGGGATACAGAAAGGCAGAAATAGCCAGGGAAATGGGGCTTCTAAAGTGGAAAATAAAAAGGCCGCTGACTTCCGGGAATATGCCAAAGGAAAGGCAGCTTCTGGCCAAAGGAATGTGACCAGTGTTGCAGAGAGATCCCTATAAAGGGAGCCAGCAGGGCTGCAGGTGTTCCCTCCGAGCTCCTCCAGTGACTCAGAGCTGTGTCTCCATTGACAGCAGCAGTGCTTTGGCCTCCTGGTGCTGCGACAGGGACCTGGGAGAAGTCATCCCAAATTCCCTGGGATTAAGTGGCTGTTCCTGTCCCTGCCCAGCGAAGGCAGCCCGTGCTGGGAAAACCTCTGGATCACCCAACTGTCCCCAGTTCCATTCCCAGGTGGGGGTTTGTACCAGCCTGGGCTCCTTTGGTACCTACACATGTCCTGTCACCCTACCGTGTCCGAGCCGCTCATGCTGCTGATACCAAACAGGGGCTTTGGGGGGTGACACCCCAACAGGAGCTTTGTGTGACACCCCAACAGGGGCTCTGGGGGGTGACATCCCAACAGGAGCCTTGTGTGACACCTCAACAGGAGCTGTGGGTGACACCCCAACAGGAGCTTCATGGGACACCCCAGCAGAAGCCTTGTGGGACAACCCAACAGGAGCTCTGGGTGACCCCCCCAAGGATGCCCCTGTGTGTGACCCCCCAAGGTTGTCACCGTGTCACTGCCGTGGCTGTCACTCACCTGCAGGTCGGGAGGTGGCGCCCACGACACGCGGACGCGCTGCTCCTGCCCGCGGTCCAGCGTTCCCTTGGGAGTCTCCACCTCGATCCCCGCCTGCTCCAGATCCGGCACCGAGTCCAGGCTGAACTCCACGGCCTGGGAACCCACAGAGCATCCTCTGGCACAGACCGGCTCAGCAAAGGCTGTGCTGCCCTTTGCCAAACTGCTTCTGCCCCTTGAAACTCCAAGGATCCACCTTGGTCATGGCTCTCACAAAATACTGTCACAAAATTGAGACTCAGACTTCAGTATTTCCAAACTAGGAAAGCAAACTGCTAAATTAAGTTTGTTGCTGACTTAGTATGATATTGCTAATTCCTTGTATATTAGCCCCCCAAAAATAGTGTTTTTAAACAGTAATGCTTGTGTGATGTAAAGCTGTTCAGAAACCCTGATGGCTGTATTTTTTCATTTACAGAGTGAATTTTGGACAGAAGGAAGCAGCAGCCACCTGTGCACTGTCAGAACCCTCCCCGGCACCTGACATGAACCTGCAGGCTTTATTTCCCTCACCTTCTTAGCTGCCAACAGAGGGGAGTCCATGGCCCCCACCCTGAGCTCTGCCCTGGCTGGCTCTGCAGGGCCCTCTCCATCCACGTACTCCAGCAGCAGGAGAAGGGACCTCACAGGCTTCTGTGGGTCTGCACAAGGACAGACAGACAAACCTGAGCCACTGCCAGCTTGGAATGAACATAAATTGCACCAGGATGGGTCAAACAAGTGATGTGATAAACCCAGGAGCTGGCACAGACAGGGAGGGCCTTGTTACACAGTTAGTGAGGAGTTAAGGAAAAGGAGGGTTTGCATAATTTGTTGATCAAGTTCCATGTTTGTTTTCTAGCCCGTGGCACACACTTCTCTGTAACTGTATTCCTACCTGTGTGTGCATGTGTTTGGACTCATGCTGTAGGCAGGAGTTGATCACACCCTGTCTCTGAACTGTCCAAAGAAATCAAGGAAGGATAACCTCAAACCCCAGAAAATGTGTCTGGTTTGTAACAGGACAAATGGGAGAGTCCAGGATATGTGATTATATATGAAATAATTTTCTAAACAATTATTACATGTCACAGAAGTGACAGAAAGAATTTACATCTTAATACTTTGTAGCAGTATTACATTAGAATCCTCTTTTGCAAGTAAGTTGCAGCAGTGGAAGATTATCATTAAGATACAACTGCATTGAAATTAAGAGTAAAACTTTCCTTAAGAGAAAGTTTCCTGCATTTTTGTGTGTGTGCCAAACATAGGCTGTCCCATGATGCTTATTTGTTCTGATTCTGGAAAAACTATCTTTAATTGCTTTTTCCTCAGGAAGAGGAGCATTCCCAGGACTCCTCACTCCCTGTCCTGTAACAAAGTGTCAGAGGTGGCACTTTACCTCCTCTCAGTGCTTCCTGAGATGCCACAGGGGCCGTCACAGCCAAGGACTCCACGGGCACATCCAGGGGCACTCCGCCGTCCACAAACATGGGGTGCTCCCGTGCCGCTCCCTTCAGGGGGATCTCATGGGCTGTCAGCTGTGAGACAAACAGAGCTTTGGGTTCAGGGGACAGCTCAGGTGACCTGAATGAAACTGGCACACTGTCACAGCAGCACCAGGGGCATGGAAGTGATGGCATCAGCTCCTGTAGGAGCTGTAGGCACCTGCCCCTTCTCCTGCCCACTCTGGCACTCCTGTTTTACAGCCTTCATTCCTGGGCAATGTGCCTCAGGAGGGCACTGCACAAACTGATTGTACAGAAGTCACTAAAGAGGCAAAACTTCTCTGCTGCAAACTTGGCTAAAGTTTATGAGCCAGTATCAGTCTCCATCTGCAGCATTCCCAACTGCAGCCCCAAAGGTCTGTGGAGATACAGAGCCTGAAGAAAGGAGCATCCCCTGCCCAGCCCCTGCCCTGTCTGCAGTTCTGCTGCTGGGCATTAGTGGTCACTCTGCCCTCACTGTTGGTCCCTCTGTGCTGGCAGGGGCTCAGGGCCCTCGCGGTGCCACCACCTGCCCACCCGGAGGTGCATTCCAGGCTGCCCCACAGACCTGCTCGGCCTGAGCCGCTGCCCCTGCAGCTTTTCCCGGTGCTCTGTGCCACTGCAGCTCCCGGTGCTCCCTGTCCCTGCATATTCCCGGTGCTCCCTGTCCCTGCCCCAGCAGCCCGAGCCGTGCAGGGGGAGCTCCCTCTCCTCTCCCTGAAATGCTCCCTGCAGGGACTTCCCTTGGAGCTGTGCTGGCCTCCCGGGAGAGGACTGGGCTGAAACCCAGTTCACTTTTGTTACCAATTAGTAACTGAATATCCAAACCTGGGAAAACTCAGTGGGCCCCAGAGCTGCCCCCTCCTCCCTGCTGCAGTTCCTCTAATACTGAGACTTTGTTTCCATGACCCAGCAATCCTGGCTGTCTCACCTTGCCAAAGAGCACAACTCTGAGGCGGTCAGAGTAGTAGAGGCTTTCATGGTCAGGACTGAAGGTAACAACGAACTCCTGGCTCTCCCCAGCCTCAATTTCTCCTTCTGTTGGAAAGACGCTGAACACACTTAAGCCACTATAGTTCTGTGTTCCTGGCAAACAAAAGTGGGGATATAGATAAGAAACGAGGTCAGCTCCACTTTACTTCTTCATCAATTTTAAACCCATTTAATTTTTGTTGGAACAGCAAATAAATAAGAGCTGATACACAGCTTTGCAGCAAAACTGGGTGTTAAAAACACTAGATAACTCCATTTATCAGTTTGATAAATTCATCTGTAGAGGAACTGAAGCAGCATCACCAAACCCTTCCTATATTCTGATGTGTTTTACAGCGATGGACATCCCTAAATACAATCTTTAATATGCAATTACTGTGTGGGGTTATTTAGATTTAAACACTAATACCTCCTTACTAGTGGGTATTTGCTCAGTCTGCACAAATTTACAGCTGCCCATATTGAAAGAATTAGCACAGCTCCTACTGGGGAACAAAACGAGGTATTTAATTTCAGTGGTGTGATGCCCTGGGTCTGACAGCTGTGCAGATCTAACAGGACAGAGCAAGGCTGCTTTGCACTGCCTGAGTCTTCAGCAAAGGAAAAAGAGGAGAAAAAAAGCCAAGTTTACCAACAACCTCTGTTCTCTGCACAGAGGAGGTGAGAAAGGCTGGGATGTCCTGCCGGTCTCTGTCCCTTGTGGGTGAAAGCGAGTCCAGTTGTAGGGAGAATGGCAGGGTCAGGCTGGAAGTGTTCTGTATCTGGTGGCATTAATTCACACAGCAGCATTTGCATCAAGGAAATCGATTCTCAGGCCTGGAGGATCCAGAGTTTCTGAACTGGCTGAATTGATTTTGCTGCATTACTGCAGATCTGTGTCCCCAGATGCCACTGAGGACATAGGTTAGTGCTGCACCAACTTCCCCCAGCAGGGGCTCCTTTGGTCAAGTAACAGCTTTAGGTTATTGGACAAAACTTGGACAAAATGTGAGAGGAGACAATTCATCCCTACAGCAGTTCCTGTTCCCAGTTCAGCACAGAGGGACTTACCTTGACAGTGGCAGTCACCTTCTCCCTGGCCATGACATAGCCCATGTCCAGAACCCCTTCCACAGAGCAGACCATGCCTGGCACCACCCCGTGCCCAGAGAGGTGCAGGCTGAGGTTGGAATTCGCTGCTCGGATATCCAGAGTCTCAAAGCACTGCCAGGAGGAACATCTGGGTTATTCCACCTGCTGAAGGAACCCCTCAACCTCTCTAGCTGACCCCCTCCCACAGATGGGTCATTGCAGAACCCCAGGGTTTAGTGCAGAGACAAGATCCAAGTCTTGGGAGGGACAACAAAGGTTTTCTCATCACTGAGAGTCTCATCCCGGCCAGTACTCATGTGTGCCACACACCCCTCACATCTCTCTCCTCTTTGCCCCCATTGCTGTGGTCTCTCCTACTCACCCATTTATCCTCATTTGGACAGAAAGAGATGATGAGGGGTTTACTTTCACCTGGCTCAAGCATTCCAACTGCTCTGACCAACAGAAAGGGGCCATTGGGATTCAGAGCTGAGAATCCCAGCTAAAATAGTGCAACTCAAGGAAAAATGGTCATAAAGATTGAGAAAAATATGTAACAACAGATTCTACATATTGTTTATGGATCTTTGGTCTGAACTAACCATCTATCAGTTTTTGAGAGATCAATAACTGAGAGCAAATGAGGCTGATGCTTCAGTGTCCAACAGTCCCCGCCCAGAGCAAGGGTCTGATTCAAGCGAGGCTGGATGTGCCACATGCCAGGTGGGCTCCCATGCCCCACACAAGGATACTCCTACCTTCCCTGGGGAGATGTTTTCCAGTGTAATTCGCTTCATCCTTCTGTGACCTGTCAGGAATAAAAACATTTCCAGAAGTGATGATGCTCAGTCCTGCCCTCTCAGTCCTCCTCCTCCTTCCTGCTTCTGCCTGGGCCAGACACTCATTCCCTGTCCATGGCTGAGGCACCAGTCAAAGCTCATCAAAATGCTTTCAAATTCGGACAGTCACTTGTAGAGCTTCCAACTCCCTGTCTGGGGATCAAGGCTGCTCTTCATGTTCCTCAGCTGGCCAGACAGGCTCCTCATTTTCCACCTAAGTACCCATTACAGGCTAATTTCTATCCTGACTTTTGAAAATGCAGAACTATGCTTGGAAGGGCTTCCTGCCAGACAGAAAACACTCACAACTTGAATCCAAATCCATACCTATGGCAACATCCCCAAAATGGACCGTGTTGTTCCCGTTATCTGACGTAACCAGCACAGGAGGGGCCACGGCTGGGCAGTGCAGCTCCAGATACAACGTGTTGTAAGGGCTGGAGAGAGAGGAGAGGGGGCCAGAGAGCAGAGGGGCAGAGCTCTGGGATCACATAGAAATAAAACTACTGCCAGAAATCAGTTCATCTCACGGGCTGTCACTGCATGGGTATGACACACCACACATGACTCTTGCTGGCTGACTGTGCCTAAGCAGGAGGATGAACTCTCCAGCTTCAAGTTTTCACACAATTATTCCTTGAGCTGCTTTGATATTCATGTGTTTGATTCTTATCCAACTAGTGGGCTGTGAGCATGAGCTTCTACCACTGAGCTATGAAGTAAATAAGATCAGAAAACAAACTTCTCCCCAAATGAATAAATCAACAAGCCCACCATTTCTCCCTCACATTTCTGGACTATCCAGTTGCAATACCTGAAGCTTAAGTTTCCAGAGCCCTTCTCTCCAGAAGCACATCCACTTGCAACAAAGCATGGAATGATGTACTTTTCAAAACTCCCACTGAAACTCCTCATCAGGGCAGCCTGAGCTGCCCTATAAGCATCAGAACTAGAGAATCCAGGAAAAAGAATCATCTTAGTGAGTGAGAGAGCCAGAAAAAAAAATCAAATAAATATCTACTGAGCTATTTGGTTTCACTGTTACATGTTAATGTTTCAAAATTGAATGCAACAGTGAAACCAAATGACTGTCAGTAATGGACCCACCCTACAAAGTGGCTTTTGTTGCCAAAAGAGAATAAAAAGTATAAACACGGATAGCAGATATTATATTAAAGATTGCAAAATCCTCAATACAATTTCCTTTGGTTGAACACATCAAATATTCCAGTGTCTTCCAGTCCTTCTACGTCATTTCAATGACTTGGAAACACAGAGAATCCCATCCCTCTAGTGCAATATGTGAGCAATTCTTCTAAAATATGAATTTTATTTTCATGACATTTACTAAAAGTATTTAAAAATTACAATTATTGGATTGCAATTAACATGGGATTTTAGTCAAAATTATCAATACATCCAGTACAGCCAAATGCCTGGTGCATCAGTACGTATTTACTCCCAAATACTCCCAAATTCCTCAGATGAGGCAGAAATGTTGCTCTGATAAGTTGAATTATTTGCTAAACGAGGGACCTCAAGTGCCAGATTTTGCATCCAGAACCCCAAATTTCCAGGCAGCACAGGCTGTCGTGCTGATTCTCACTGAGGGACACACAATGACTGTTTCAAAGGCACATTTCCCAGCAGCATTTCACTGCCAGGGCTGAAGATGACCATGACTAACAGGATGGACTATGCATACCCTCCAATTAAAAATAGAAAATATTCCATGCTGTGGGTTTGGGCCATCAGATGGTTCTGTTGGATGTGCTCATAAAGGGTTTTCTGTAGTAGTTTCTGTTGGTCACTAAGTCCAGCTTTTCAGCTGCCCTTTAAATAAACCCATGTTGGCTCAGCCCAGTTCATGCTCAGCCCCAGCTCCTGCTCTCTGACAGATTCTTTGAAGTCTTCAATCCTTCTGATGCATAAAGGGATTCTTTGCCTCACATGAGAGGGTACAGCTGTGTGGCTCTCAAGCAGCACTAATTTTGGAAACAGCCTCTGCAACACAGCTAAAGCTGCTCCCTCTCCAGTTTGCTTTCTTGTCTACCTACAGGTTTAGTAGATTTATTAAACTACTTGTAAAGAGAATGTTGTCTGTGTAGTACCAGATGCTTTTGCTGACTTACTCAGGCTTTAACTCTTCAGGTTTTGGCTCTCCAGAGCTCTCTACAGCAGTCAGGTTTTTCCTGTCTCCATTCTTCCCAGACTGTTTGGGAATGGAAGTGCTCAATTTCCTTCCCTTTTTCTTTTCATCTTTCTTCCCATTGTCGGTGAGACACTCAGGGGGACCACTGGGAATCTGATCAAGACATGAGTTAACAAAGACACAGCCCTGGCCCGAGGACACAGAGCCAAGGGGGTGACAGAGTACAAGGAACAGGGGACAGCAGGATTATGGTGACAGACAGACACAGCAGTTTTTACAAACATTTCCAATAATGTAAAATTAAATTTAAATAGACATATTTTACCTCCTCTTAAAAGAAGAGTTCTCCTCTTGGAGCAGATGAGTCAAAGTCTGTATCTTAAGGGAATTTTACCTGTGTATCTCAAGATTAAAGACAACCACAGGTGCTCATATAAATTCACTGTCCCAGGGATTGCATATAAAATCTGTGGGTGCTGTAAATCTGCAAGAAGTGTAGAAGCTCCTTTTTTTGGGCATTTACAATAAAATCCTCAGGAATGCTCTGGGAATGGTTAGCAGAACATTAAATTATTGCTCAGTGAACAGGCTACCCATGCAATGCAAGAGCACAGTCACACCCCCGTCCTTTATGGGCAGGTCTGGTGTGGACCATGAGCTTGGGCTTCATTAATATGCCAATAATTTAATGATAAAAATACCACCCAGAGAAACAAATCTCTGGAAGTGCCAGACCAGCAGCATATGCTGTTCTCAGCATTCCTTACTTGCACTCCTGCCTCTGGCACAGCTGCTTGGCTCAGCCTCCGAGCTGCCTCTTCCCTGACGAGCTGATCCGACAGTGTGGGGCTGAAGGACACTCGGATGGAGCTTCTCTGGGAATGGGAGAACACACACAGGAAAGGTGGGCACAGCTCAGCCCTCACACCCCCACAGAGCCCCACTGGAGCACAGCACTCACACACAACACACACCTTCCCCCCAGGTGAAGCAGAGGATCCTTGGGATAAGGTCATTCACAGCTTTTTGGGAAGTTCAGGATGTCACAGCGTTTATGATCAATACTTCTGATATTTAAACATTCTTCAATTAAATCACACTAACAATGTTAGGGAAACGCGAAAACTCCAATAAGGCATTAGCCAGATTTAGTGGGTAACCCTCAGGTCTGATTTAAAACATTTCAAACAATACAAGATATTCCAGCTATTCTAATAATAACAGGCTTTTTGAGCTTCAATTACAAGTGACAGCCTTTGTGGGGACGTGACAATCAAGTATTTGGCAGAACACTTGACACTTAAAGTGAATTTACCTGCCCAGGCATCACTGTTCCCACAGAAGGTGTGATTGTGACAGGACAGTCCTCTGGCACATGGAACTCAAAGGCAGTGGGTCCCACTGGGGCAGGGTCCCCCCTGCCAACCCGAGGGACAGCGTGAGTGAGGCTGTTCCCGCTCACGTGGGCATTGAGCACGTCCAGAGTGGCTTCAGACACAGAGTTCAGAGCTGTTGCAGCAAACTGAACCAAGGAATGAGACAATTCAAGAGGTGGGTGGACTCCAACTGCTTTGCATGACAGCTTGAATTGTCTAAAAATAAACACATGATAAATTGTCTCAGCATAAAATAGTGTCTTAATCAGCCCGGAAAATAGGGAGCTAATCCTGTAGTCCCTATTTAAGCAGAATTTCAAGCTTGCAATGGGAATTTTGCCTGAAGATGAACAATAATACTATCTATTTTTAATGCACAATTGGCCAGAGTCCCTGCTTGAATTCTTCCTCTGTGAACTTCTGGAAACACATCCAGTCAAATCAAAGTTTATGCCATCATTATTGCAGCAGCATTAGCTTAATGCATGAAGCATTTTTACAAAAAAGAATTCCTTCAGTACTTCTGCTGAAGAAGCAAACAGGGCACTGCAGGCTGAGGTGACCTGGAGCTTGGAAATTGGACAAGAATAAACTTGAGGAGGGGTAGGAAAAGTCATCTCAGTAAAGACAGATGTGTAAGCCAAGGATGAAACCAACAGGCACTGAGCAACTCTTGTCAGCTGGAGAATTCCCACCGGCCTCACCTGTTTATCCCAGCCCTTCCTCCTCAAAGTGGGCAAAGCTTTAACTTCTGGAGTAGCTTAACAGTGGAAACCCATTGTGATTTCCATTTCCACATTGCCTGTACTCAGTCCCTTAACATACCTGTTAATCTCTGTTGTGCAGGTGAGTTCAAAGCTGTACTCTTGTGCCTTGGTAGCTTTAAAGATTATGTCCAATGTCAGGCTTTCCAGGGGAAGAATAATTCCAAATCCATCATTGGGTTGAACTTCAACAAACTTCAAAATGGCAGGATAAGAAATTACTAGTTTAATTATCAATTTATTAATAAATTAAAATCAGACTTTACTGGTAAGATAAGAAAATTTTGTTATTAAATGTGGAAGTGTCGGAAAAAGAGAAGCTTTCTAGAGAAAAGCTTTGGTCTCAGTGATGAGTCTGCCTGATGTGCAGATTTCTCATCTCAGAGTAACTCAAAGGCATTAAATACATTAATTCAGCCTTCAGGAGAATCCCTTCCCCAGCTCCTTCCCATCTGTGGTAATCACCTTTCTCAAATGTTTATTTACCCTCATAGACAACTGAATGAAATCTGACAAAAATCCCAGCAGTTCCCCCTGTCTGTGGGAGCTGCTCCCTGTTCCACAGTGACAGGGCCAGTTTAATATCCACAGTTGCACACTGGTTTGTGTTTGAGTTGATGATTCAAGAATGTCTCCTCATCACACTTTAGGCTAATCAGGGAACACACACTGTGAGGTAAAGCTTTCACAAAGCTGAAGTTAACAATTTCTTTCAGTTCACTCCTTGATTTTAATCCCCAAACCAGCAGAGAATGCCTAATTAAATGTCAGGTTCCTCCAGCTCTGATGCCAATATGCCAAACCACTTCACACTGTGATCATCCTGCTATTATGGAGCTTGAACTGCCAACTTTGTGTGAAAAATACTTCACTAGGCCCAGCCTACACGAAACAGCAGCTCCTGTGATTAATTTGGCTTCCACATCAACTTATAGTCAGCCATCAAGTGCCCAGGCTTGGTTTGGGATGATTCCCAAGCTGCAGTTTGGGCTTGGCTTTAAAGCTACGATGCTTTAAGGGCAAAGCCTTTGGGCATTTGGGTGCCAACAGGGCACATCCCTCAGACTTGAGGCCACAGCCACATCCTGAGCTGGTTTTATAAGAGATGCTGAAAGCAAAGTGCACCAGGTGTTCTCTTAGGAGGCTTCTTGGTATGAAAAATTAGTGTTTTAACAGGACAGAATGAGGAAAATGAAATCCTCCTCTCAGGGGTTCATACTGCTTGGGGAATGCAGAGGGGGTAACACTGTGAGATTTACCCAGACCAGACCAGAACTGACCCAGGTGCTTCCACAGGCAGAAAGGCCCCCATGGGTTTGCCAGGAGCAGCCAGGGTTTATTTCCACTCCCACTGACACATATTCCTGTGACACTGAGATGTGTTCTGACAGCAGAGGGGGAGTGTATGGCGTAACCACATACCTCTGGCAGTCCCACAAATCCAAACTCCTGTGGCAAGAGGCATCTGTTTGTCACCATGACATTTGCCTGCACAGCTTCATAGATCGTGCAGTAGCCAAAGTCGATCTGTGCTGGACTGATTTCCAGGTCAGATGCACTGACAATGGCATGGACAGTAAAAGTAACTGTTTTAGCCTGAAACAAATGCAAAGGCACAGGATAAAAACCTCCACCTGTAGGGTGTAAGGACATTTAAATGAAATGTCATCTAAAGGGTAACTGCAAGAAAAGTTACTCTACTCTGTTCCTTGACAGTGACATGTGAGATGAGCACTGACTAGAAAGGATTTAACTTTCTGTGTTGCAAACACATGACAAGAAGAAACTATCAGACCTCTGGTAGCACTTTAAGAATCTTTTGCTGTTACCCCAGTAGTAAAGTCATAAGGAACAACCTAAGGTCCCATCAAGTGAACCTTCACTGGAATAATTTACATCCACTGTAAGCCTCAGCATCACAAACATCACCTTGTCCAGGATCACTATTGTCACTGGAACCTCCAGGATTCTTGTCTCTGCATTGAAATAACTTCCTGCATCTTCAGGAAGGGACTGCCTGAAAATCCAAAACACAGTCAGGGTCATTAAAATATTTTGGCTCTTTTCTCACTAAGAGGAATAATAAACTTTTGATGGATTATTTCTGAACAGAAAGAAAAACAAATCCAAACCTGTTACTTGAAGTCTAAAAGTTTTATTATTCACAATTTTTAATCTTAACTTAATCTTAATTTAATCCTCCTCAAATCCTCCTGTGGAGGGAAGTCTAATTAAAATCTTGCATGGAAGATACATGCAAGTATTAAGAAAAATGGAGGAAGAACAGCAGAAGAAAATTCCAATCAAAAATTAGTGACCTGTGAAGTCTCACCTGCAAGAAAATGAGGATTCAGTCAGGTCAGGAAGGTTCTGGATTTATCCCAGATTTACTGGCACCCCCAGGCAATGCCCTGAGCAGGAGTGCAGGGGCTGAAAGGTGGTTGGCAGGGACATCAGATCGTACAGTCACATTGTGGTTTTTTGTTTTTAAAGACAGGATTTTGGAGATACAGGATTTTAAGGGAGGTCACAGAGGTCAGTATCCATTTATCCTTTTTTAAAATTCCATCCAGTCATTTGAAATTCTGAAAAATTAAAAGCTTACTCTCTAATCAGAATATAAACCCTGTGCATCTTTGCTGCAGCCCCAGCATGTCCTCAGCCCTGCCAGGCAGGGGTTTGCTCTGGACACTGCTGTGAGTGACCAGCCTGTCTGAGGCAGAAACACCTGCACCACAAAGCACAGAGAAGCAAAGGGAACTAATTTGGAACCCAGCAGTTACAGACCAGGTTAGGAATTTCTAAGGAATATGCAGGTTTTGTGCAGGTGAAGCATCTTGCTCTCACAAGCTCCATTTCAGAGCTTCAAGCCAAGACAATACAAACCTGGAGAATTTTTAGCTCTGCTGCTCTATTTATAGTGACTCACAGCACCAGAGTGAGTTGTTTCCTGTTCTTGGGTCTCCACAGGCTCATGTTCTCAGGCAATTCTTTAATGTATTGTTAAAGAATAGGTAATGAGTAACAGTAACACCCACACAATCACCATGGTGATCCAAAATCTTGCTGGTGTTATTTTGTAATAAGGGTGATGTTCAAAGGTATTGGTAACTTCTTTACAGATGGGGTTACATACAAGGGAGGAATACAGCACCAGCGTTCACTTTGGCATGGGACGTTAGAGGAGCAGAAGAAATTAATCTGTTTCAAAATAATCCAGAGGGGCAAAAATAATTGCAACTGTACGGACACAGAGCTGGGGTCTTAAATTAGCTGCTGTGTCTTGGGGAAAAGGTCCTAGAATCCTTCAGATTTTCTCTGAAAATGGTATGGAACTTGCCTGAACAGAAAATATTGGCTTCAAACCGCCAGAAATCTGAGTGTTGGATCACCTGCCCCAGCACATCTGTGTGCACAGAGCACTGGGGAGAACCTCCCAAGCCTTCAGACAGCTGTGCCCCCCCTGGCACTGCTGAGTGGGGGGTTCTGCTGCCTGTGGTGTTACTTCTAACACAGCTGTTCTATTCATAGAGCTCCTTCTGCCAAATCACTGAGGAGGCCCCACGGAAATGTGTCACTGGCTCAGTCCTTCCCCCATCTCCTCATGCTCCCCATGCAGGCACTTCCCCCCTGCATTAGGTCTTTAACTGATCTGTCCCCTCAAACAGCCAGATACTTATTTTGTGTGTCAGAAATGCCTTAATCTCATCAAATCTCCTTTCTGAAGCTTCTCTGTTTTTTAAAGGAAGATTAAGGTTCTAAATCCAAGCTCTGGTTCTATCCCCTCCGAGAGGGTAGCAGTGCTTTACAGCAGCTGAAGTGGAGGAACTCAAATATGTCATCATGTTACAGTTGTTGTAATCTGATGGGATTTGAGATGTTGGGAGAACTGTAAATACTTTTAGTTCTTTGAATACTAACCTGGTGAAAATTTTGAAATCAGTGATTAGACTCTCAATGCAGAACCCAGAAATGCTGAGCACATCAGTGAGAATCCACAATACAGCAATGAGACTAGAAAACCTACACCAAGGAAGCAGCAGGTTTGCAGCAGGAATTGATGCCAAAGCTGCTGAAGATTTGGCTGTACACCAGAATTAATTCCACATTTCATTTAATTTCTATGTGAAAGGAAACGTCCCACTAAATTCTTTAGGGTGGCAATAATGAGATAAATAAAATTAACAGTGGTCAGCAGGAGCTCTTGTATTTAAAGTTTTAAAAACTGGAATTCTTTGTTTCTGTCACTGAGTTATGTTTGTAATGTAGATTTATCATGAAATGGAGAACTGAAACTTGCTGTGATAAAGCTTTTAGCATTAGATGTTACATAAAATGCCATGTGAAATTCAAGATCAATACCTTCATCTTTTGGAGAAATATGTGCATGGGTAGGAGAGATATGGACAGGAAGCCCAACCATTCTTACCCTAATTAGCAAGCACAGGAGTTCTTGTCCAGAAATTATTTAGTCAGTGATCCATGAAGTAGCCACCTGCTTCAAGAAGCTCTCTCCTGGCTAAGAATAGCTTCCCACAGAAACAGGAGCAGCCCACCAGGAATGGAACTGCTCAGCTTTTCCCACTGCTGTCCCCACAGGGGAGTCATTGCCTCCCAGCTATGGCAGCCAAGCTCATTTCCTCCCGGAGCATCTGGCAGCTTTTGGGGGCAGCAGTGGGGAGACCAGGCCTGGGCTGACCCAGCAGGGTGAGCTCCAGCTACACAACGACTCTGCTCAGCTCTTGCACTGCCACTGCCTGAAGTCCTGCAGGGTTAATGTTTGGGTTGCTGTTGGTTACCTGGGCAGGAACTTGAGCTGAGCATTGAAGGCGCCCTGGGCCTGGATGTAGCCAGTCTTTGGGAGCAGCTCCAGGTGGTTGCTCAGTTCTTTGCACACTTCAAACTTGAATCTCAGCGTGGTTGTAGCTCTGCAAACAGATCAGACGTGCCTGGGTGGCTCTGAGGCCACCTCAGCAACACTGCACCTCTACATGGTGACCAGAACAGTCCCTAGCTCCCTTTGAAAATGAAGGGCACAGAAAACTGCTGCAGCGAGTTCACACAGTTGTGCTCTCTAATAAGTGCAGAAAACAAGATTTTGGAATTACTGTAACAAACCCAGCTGTGTACAAACAGCACCCAGAGCTGATCCAAACTGCCTCAGCAAAGCTCAGCACAGCAGTAAGTCAGGTCAGGGGGAGTCACAGCCAAATTACTGCAAAATATCAGCTAGTTCTTTGCTCCTAACACACACTGGCTCTGTCTGGATCAATGGGATGACTGCAACCCCCGTGATTTCTTCACACAGATGTGAATTCACAGATCTTTTGTAACCCCTCCTCTGACAGCAGAGATCCTGCAGGGCTGGAGGTCACAGCTTGGCAGAGCTGGTCCTGCTCCTCCTCTACCAAACCTTAGGATTGATTTGCCCCAGGAATGGCACGTGGGAAGCAGGAAACCTCTCCCTGTTTCCTGAATTCTGGCCCTATCACAGCACAGCGACAGCCACGGCCCAGCCCCCGTTTGGAATTTGATGCCTAAGTGCAAAATTGCCGAGCAATTTACAAATATTCCAGCCTGTCATTCTCCTTCCCTGGACTGCTTTCCAAGCTGTCAGGCCAGATGGTCTCCTCTAAATCAACAGCTCCAGCATGTGGGACTGGGAGCCTGCAATGATTTCTGACTGCTGACAATCTAAGAGAATTATATACTACTTCATTGAATCAGTGCAGATTATAACCTGCCAAAGAAATTACTTTTCAAAGTGATTTATATTGACCAGGATTCTGATAAGACACTTTCACCCTTTGTGCTGCTTATTTGTGCTGCCTGATTACAGGGGTCTGTATGACCAGAAACAAAAGCCCAAGAAACTCAGAACAAAACCAGTACTAGCAAATCTTTTGCAATTCAGCAGAGCTTGCTGGGGCACCCCAGTGCCAGAGGTATCTGACCCACCTGAAAACTTCACCTTCCACTTCTGCTGCAGGTGCCAATGGCACAGACAGTGAGGTACAGGCAGGCTCCAGGAGGAATCCCCCTCCTGATGCCAGAGCAAAGTGTCAGCAGCTACCACAGGGGGAAACTTCTCAGGCCACAACAAATGATGCAATTTATCCACTTTTGCAGGATAAAAAGTTGACACACTATAATCCTGCACATGAAATACATGGAATTTCATCCCAGCTGACTGTGTAACAGACAACCTTTCCTAACAATGGAGAACTGGGTGATAAATCAAAGCCATGACTTGCCAAGGTGCCAAGGACAGTGCTCTTAATTTAGTGAAACTTGGCAAAGGATCAGCAGGCTCAGTTAAGAAGTTTTGCCCTAAGCAATTTGACAGCTTCTATCTTTGGGATCCCCTTGAAATCTTCAGTTTTATTAGGGGAGTTATTCTGCTTCTATACTTTTAACTTTTATCCCTGGGTTATCTAGACCAAGTAAAATCACTTACATAACAACTTGTGCTTGTCATATCTGTAAGCTGAATTTCTGAGATAACAGCTTTACTCATTTCTTTCCAACTGTGAAGAGTCTCTGCAGTCTGTAATTCTGGTAAGAGGTTTAGCATGGATGCCTTCCACAGAACCAATCTCTCCCCCACCCTCCCACAAACCCACCCCAATCCTATTGAAATAGACTCTAAGAAATGCAAATTGTTAAAATAAGCATTCCATAGTGAGTGCATTGGGCAGAGGGAAGACACCCAGCACCTGGAGACAATTAAATGTTCATGTAGCCACTCTAATAGGGAATCTCTGCTTTATCTCACAGTGCAAACAGAACTAGTCCTCAGACATGACTGACTTGGGCTCAGAAACACACAGGTATTTTCCCCCTGTAAATCAGCATTTGGTCACTCTCTAATCAGAGGTGTCTGTCAGTCCACTGCAGTGCCCATATGGGTCAGGAAAAGGTGCACCCTTCCCATTTTAGAGTAAATGAAAAGGGACTGACATGATTTATCCAGCACCATATCCCAAGTCTGGGAAGACTCTCAGTAAAGCACAGTTAGCATGGAGCTGGTCCTTCCAGGGCCTCTGTCTCTCAGGGACTTTAATTAAAGGTAAAACAGCTGAGAAATAACAAAATATTATTTTATAAAATGTCCTGACTGAATCAATTACACCCAAAGTGCACTTAGTTTTAGACACATTTATCTCCCTAGTTTAGGGTGCAAGTTCCACGTGACGGGGTTGCTATTCCCTGGGGACTTCACAGCCATAGAACAGGAATAACACAGGGAATCTCACAGGAATGGGAAGGTCTTAACCTGAACACTCCACAGCTACAGCTGATGCTGGGAATGTAGGATAGCAGGGTGGCAAAGTGCAGTCCCAGCAGTGTGGAACTCAGAGGGCTTTAATCCAGAAGTGCTCCTGCAGTGCCACAGGGAGCTCACCTGCTCCGGAGGACAACACAGTCCTGGTACAGTCGGTTGTACAGGCAGATCCGCAGATCCACGCTGGGATTGGGCACCCAGATGGGCACGTCCACAGCCACCCCCACGGCAGTGAAGCTCAGCTGGCAGGGCACAAACCACAGGGGAGTCAGTTCTGGGGGTCCCAAATTCTTACTCATCCACACAGAGCTGTAAACTTCAGCTGAGCAAAATATTGTATTATTTGTATTGCAACAATGAGGCAGGTCTAGAAAAATCCTGAGATGTGAGGGTGGCCAGCAGGAAAAAGGAATTTTATTTTGGTTTGGATTCTTTGACAAAGAACATGAAGAGCACCTGCCTGTGAAACTGAAATGTTTAAAGAGCATTTGGCTGGAGTGAATGGGCCACGATCCAGGAAGCCCTGGGGCTGCAGGAGTTCAGCCAGCACAGAAATGCAGCGAAGGCAGCGCAGGGCTGTGCCCCCTGTAGTGCCCCAAGTGTCACATCGGTACCCACAGAGCCCAGAGCTGGACAAGATGATCCTGGAGGGGAAGATGTCCACGGGAGCCTCAGCAGGAATCTGCAGCTCCTTCTGCAGACTGAGGGGAGAGCCAAGACTGGCTACTGAGCTGCTGGGGAGTTTGTCTTTATTTTTTTGGCAAGCTGCTGTGAACTGTTCCAAGCAGAATTTGGCTTGCAATGAAACTTAGAATCATAATCTGCTGAAGTGGTAACTGAAGTTGTCATCTCTTCCAGCTTTCACACATCAGCTTCACTACTGCCTGCTAAATAATTCCAGTTCTGAGATATCAGAAAGAAAATAAACTACATGCATTGGGAATAGGGGAGAATACTTCCATGTTTGTTTCCAGGACATGAGGTGTTTTCCAACACAATGTCAGATAAAATGGGAATATCAGGATTATTTGCACAGAAATTTAAGAAATGAACAGGTGTCATAAACATCCTGCATCAGAAAGAAGGGCATGACTTATAAAGTTACTTCCCATCAAACCACATAACACATAATTCTTGTGAAAAGCACAGACCAGATTTTAAACTCTTTTTCTACAGTGTTTTGAAGCAAGTCTTGCACAAAATCACTCACTGGTTTGCAGTCTGGGTTGTCAAACACAATCACAAACTCCGCCCTCATGTCCCCAGGGACAGCTGGGACAAACAGCACCGGAAGCTTCACTGAGCTGAAGGGTCCAATGTCACCCTCAGTAACCTGAAGAGCAAGAACAAGCCCTTAGTGAAGATGCAGAGATGCTGCTGAAGTAAAGGGGCTGTGTACACTCCCTCTCTCACACCTGGTTTGTAACTAAACTGAATGCACTGTGCACAGAAAACAGCAGGGTCAAAAGACTGTTCAATGTGGCTCAAATCTGACCTTTCCCAGATGTTCTTCCTGCCCCATCTTGTGTGTTATCACCAGATTTGGTTTAACCACAGAACCACATAGCAGAAAAAGGGAGTTAAATTGTGGGAAATGTAGATGTACACAGACTCTTTCAGCTCAAATAAGTCTTTGCAGATCAAAAGAAAGGGGAGATGTGTCCTATGATTCCATTGTAAAAATTAACTGTGATAGAGTGAGGTCCAGTGGGCTTGAAATGATCATGTCCTTGAACATTTCTCACCACAGCAATTTATTTGATGTAGGCTTAGACTAGAGAAATCTTGCCTAGCTCTCAGGACATTCATTACCTTTCCAAGCATAATTTCAACTGGTGTTTCTTCAGGAGAAAGTTCCACTAAATTACTTGCATTGTCTGTGTCCAGATCTGATCTGATAGTTGATAATTCTTGTCCAAGTTGTTCTGGGGAAAAAACCCAACAAACACAAAACATAATAAAATGCTGGATTGCATCAATTCACTAAAAACATATCCAACAGAGCAGAAGTACATTTATTGGGGACAGCATTGCAAACCCAGGGATGTATAGCAGTGATGGGGAGATAGGAATGTCCAGAAGGAAATGCCTGTTTGACCATCCAGATTCAGTCTAGGTTGGAATTCTACCCAAGGCACCTTAGCCTTTCACTACAGAATAACTGTTAATGTTTCAGTGGGTTAAAGTCTGTACTGGAGATGTTACATCAAGGAATGCAAACTCAGATGGAAGTGGGAACTGGCTTCAAGAGCAATTCCAGTGGGAGAAAGCAATGCAGCCAGGAGGGCCTTAAAAACCACCCACAGCCTTCACAAGGAACTTTTACCTTCCTGAAACTGGAATTATCAGTATTGGGAAGAAATGTTAAAGAACATAGATAATAAAGAAATTGAGAAAGTCTTCCTTCTGCAAGACTGGATTTCATTAAGCACATAGTAAACACTAGGAATGAGATGGAAAATGTCTGAGGAGGTTCATCTTTCTGCTTCCTTGTTCCTAGAATTACAGACTATAAAAATAAACCTGTCATGTGGATTGCTATTCTGAGAAGTGGGGATTCAGTTGCTGAGACAAGGATGATGTTAACAATTTTGCAATTTCTGAAGCTGGTTGGGTTCTGTGTTCTGAGACTGAATTCTTGATCACTAATGAGAAGTGAGGATCTCTGCTGCTTTTGATATAATGGTGTCAGGACATTATTTTTAGTCCCTTTCTGTGAGGCAACACACAAAGAAATATAACATTACTACAAGAACGATGAACTACTTAGTTTACTGAGTAACTTTGTAAATTGATTGCAGAGTTCAGCACAGGAAGCCACAGATGGACAGTGCCTGGCCTGGGAAGTGCAGGGCCAGTGTTCTAGAACAGTTCCCTCACCTGTGGCACTGCTGCTTTCAGGCCCCTTTGTCTCCTGGGGCACCTCCTCACTGGGCTCAGCACAAATCCACTCCTGCTTTGCAGGCCCAGCTGGCACAGGACTGGTGCTCACCTCCTCTTCAGGGTCACAGGCACTGGGATGGGGAGTGACCTATTGGAAAACACAGACAGATATTTTTTCCTGTGGCTCATCCTTCAGTTGGCACCAGCTCCACTTTTATCAAGCTGCTGCAAATCAGAGTTGTTCTTTCTTGCAACTGTTCCATGTTATAAATGGAGAAATGTGATGCACTTTCCAAGAACTGCACATTCTTGTAGATCTTTATCAATGAACAGATTGAAGTTTTGCTGGTTGGCCTGAACAGGTAAATAACACAATGGGAGCAGTACAATGCAGTGTCAGTTGTTTTACAATTTAACAGATCTAACATTTTCCAGTGGAAAAACAGGCAGATCTATGTCAAAACTAGGTCTGCTGAAACCAGACTTCTCTTTATCACATCTCTTAATTTATTACAAACTTTACAGCAGTTACTATTTTTCTGAAGTCCAAGAGTTGAGACTTTCAATGACTTTGTCAGAATCTCCTCTTTTAACTGCAGTATTTTTTCCTAATTGCTGTAAGTATGGAGAAAATAGGAAACATGACATAAATTACTAAAATGCTTTAAAAATTAGCATTGTGTCTTCCCCACTCCTCATAAAATAGTTGCTTTTAATTCTATCTTCTGATATTTGAGTGGAACATTATATTTATACCAACCCAAATGAACTAAAGGTTGGACCAGATGATTTTCCAAGCCCCTTCTGACCTGGGTTGCTCTGTGAGTCTACACAACTCCACCACACTTCACAAAGCATTTTCTAGTCATTCAGGGAATGTTTTTGAACCCACCATCCTTCCAGGGGCAGGTTTTCCTGCTGCTCTGTGGGTGCTCCTGTCACCTGCTGATGCCTGAACCTTGAATCTTGTTCCCAAAGCTCCACTGTTTGTCAGGCTGATGGTCTGTGAAATTGTCTCTCCCACCACGTGGCTGCCAAAGTCAATGAGCTCTTTATCCAGAGCCAGCTGTGAGAAGATAAACCATTAATTACTCCTGTCCTACATAGCCAGTAATGTCAATTAAATGAGCATCCGCCTTTTATAATAATAATTATATTATCCACATGCTTAAAGAAGTCACTTACAATGCAGCTCTTGACTGTACATTTCAGTGGGACAGAAAAAGAACCTGTCTGTGCCACAAACATGACTTCTCCTTCCAGACTTTCATTTATCTGGAAAACAACAAGAAAAAACCCTAAGTAATTTCCAAAGATTTCAGTGATGAAAAATATTTTCATTCATTCTTTGAGTACCATATTAGAATGTATTTTTACTGATTCTATATTTCCACTTTAAACAGCCTGGCTAACCTGATTGTAAATATTTGGAAACTTGTTCTCTTTTGGAGGCATTTTTCCAAAATGTGCACTCAGAATATGCCTTATTACAATTTACCAGAGCTTGAACACACACACAGTTGTCCATGGCCAGCAGTAGCTTTTCTAGGATGCAGTTTGTTCCCTTGTTAACAGGCAGGAAATTCGGATAATGACATTTTTAATCAGACAGGATTCTCCTCACTGAGCACTTACCATTGGCTTAAAGGTGACCACGAATTCACAGGACATTCCAGAAGACATTTTGCCAGGTGGTTCAAAACTATGGAGGTAATGAAAATAAAACTCCAAATTAGGCTGTGTATCAAACCTCCAGCTCCTGCTCTGGTGACAATGGCAGGTATTTTTTAATTGGGTTTTTTGCCCTCACTTGGACTAATTATCAGAATGAGTGACACATTAATGAAAGGCTACAGAACCCTGCTGCAGCTGTGATACTTCCTTTTGTTTATTTATAAACAGTGAGATAAAATTATCAATACAGTTAAACTGAGATTAATTTGCAATCTCCCAACAGTGCTTCATTACATAACCTGCCAGCAGGATTACATGAATTGCAAAGACCACAGAATTGCAATTTAAGTGCTCTTTGCTCCGAGATTGATTTCCTTCATTTCATCAGCGTTTCCCCCTTCCTTTGCTGTCCAATTAAACTGTGTTTATCTCAACACAGAACTTTTACTTTCCCCCCCAGTTCTCTCCCCACCCCAGGGAAGAGGGGAGTGAGGACCTGTGTGGATTTATCTGCCTGCAGGGTTAACCCACCACAGGCAGGAATTTGAATTGCTGCAGAATTGGGTTCCAGCTCCTGATGAGGTATGAAGGTAAAACAAGCAATGAGTTTACAGTTAATTTACTTACTGAACACTGATGAAGTCCTTGAGGCACTCACTGATTCCCACCAGCCTGCAGTAATTAACACTGTAGGAGGCATTTGTCAAAATGATCTTCTTTTTGTAGATTTGACCAACATCAAAATCCTTGGAATGCCAAACACACCAGGTGAATGTCAAAGACATTATGTCACACTCATGGTCTAACTGAGTCATTAATAGTTTTGTTAACTAACTGAAATCCTAACAGCATGGGAGTCACCTCTTCTTCAAGGACAATATTTTACAGTAATAATGTATTTACAAACCATATACAAATAACAGTCATGCTGCCCATTAAAAAACACAGAACAGACTCTAACAAGAGGTTTCATCATTTGTTTACCTTTCTGACAGGATTTAAACTCCCTTAAGGAAAGGAAGTATCTTATAGTTTAGAGCCAAGCAGTAAAAGTAGTTTATTTATTCTGACTGTAACTTAACTAAGAGATCATCAGTGAAAAAGGCAGGTGCTGTTCTAAATTTCACTAAAGGCCTATGAGAGTTTGCACCAGAATTTTGATCAAGACACTGGGATACACCTCCAGGAGCTCCATCTTCCTAATCCCATGAGGAACGGGCACTGACCTTGAAATGAATGCAGCTTGGCTTGCTATGGAAAGCACAGCCCTTGTGCTCACGACCAGGTACCATTTGCTTGGGCAAAATTCCAGTTTGGAATTCCTCAGTTTTTTTATCAGACATCTCTTTTTTTGCTGCCCTGATAAACAGCTGTGTTGGATCCTCTTCTTCTTTGGATATCTAATAAGGAATATCCAGAAGAACACCAGGGCTGTGTGTGAGCACAGAATCTGCAGCATAGGAATATACACTGACATGATGGGTTTTTTGACTGATTTTAAAGTTTTTTAAACTCAAACAATTAAACATAATGTGTGTCTTCACAGATCTCTGAACTAAGTATTGTTTTCCCTTCAAGAGAACAAACTCCTCCAGAATAGTGTCAAACAGCAATGACTGATGACATTCTCACATGTGAATCTATGTAATAACATAAAGGCTGCATTTTAACTGCAAAACAGATAATCATTGGTTTTAAGCAAGGTTCTTTTCTATTCCTAACAAGAGATATCACAACATTTACCTTGTGCAAGTCATATTCCTGGTCCCAAAGTCCTGGGAACTCTGGTTGCAGGAGGGTCTTGTCCTTCTCTTCCTCGTCATCTCCACTTTCCCAGAGCACACTCTGGGTTATTTTCTCAGAACTCCCTCCTCCAGGAGCAGTTCCCTCACCAGCCAAGGAAGGAGGGGATGGAGAGTGCCATGACTTTTGCGAAAAAACATAAGTTTGGAAGATACAGTTAAAAATTACTACAGAAAAGTTCCTTCAACCGTCACCAACTTCTGAGATCTTTTATACAAAAGTGACAGGCCTATAAAGATCAGAGGCCAAACATGACAACTTAGGCTGACCCTTCTTAAAACACTGAATACAGAGAAAATCTTGTAATAAAATTTGCTATATTTCACTCAAGAAGAGGGAGAGTAACAGTCATTAAGAGATGTGATGGGGATATTACAGTCCACTTGTTCTGTACTCTCTGGTGTTTGGTTGTAGCCTGTGCTGTTCACAGACAGAAGAACTCACTGACCTGCACCTTTACTAAAAAAATAAAATAGATGTAAACCAGTTAATTCCTAGGCCTTTGCTCACCTGTGCACCTGTGCAGGGCTCCTCCCTGCATGGCCAGGCTGCTGTTCCCTGCAGTGAAGGAGCCTGGACTCTACCACAAACCTTGGTTGCCTTGGTGTGGGACTGACTTTTTCTCTGCTTGTGAACAGAAGCTTTTTCTTGCAGAATTCGAGATACAATCTCAATTTTTCTTGATTTCTGCAGTTCTCTAAAAGCTCTGTAATCCAAAGGTGTAAGAAATATTAACCCAAACATGGTTGTTTACTAATAATATTATCTACAGCATCTACAGCCCAGTTACTCTTGAGCCCTTAAGCTAAATAGCCAAGTAGGGTGCAGTGGCAATTTGTGTCCAGACATTAGGTCTTGAGATTATTTACATATTTTTGCAGACTAAATATACTCAATTATAGTGGTTTAGAAGGCTAATATAGACTTTCTCAGGAAAGGCAGGACAATTACTTAGGTATCCAGTTAAGGGTCACTGAGTTGACCTTCCTTGCACTGCTCACAGGACACTCACAGAACTTTGGTGCTCTGAACAGCTGCCCCAGGCCAGAAGCTCAGGTCACAGAGGACAGACTGTCCCACACACACAGTGGCAGAGGGAGCTCACTCACCGGTCTGTTTTCCGGATCTGACTGAGCTCCCATACTTTCCTGCACGAGCACCAGAAGCAGCTGAGAGTTTGATGTGGATATGACACTTACTGTTTCTCTTTTTCATGCTTTAGCTGTCGTTTATGGAGGAAAATTTCCTTGACAACATTGCCTCCTTCTGCTAGGATGGCTTCCCTCATTTTCATCTCCTCCTTCTCTGCCTCCAAGGCCTTTGCTTTGTTCAAAACCTGGAGAGTTTGGAGCTTTTCCTGTGAAGTCATACAAGCCAAACATATTTGATTCACGTATTAAAGAATATAAAATGGAGAATCTAGTGTTGGTCCCCTTATCCAAGTATGAATTAGCAGTGGGTGTCTCTGAAGTAGAAGCTAATGGGTTCTTATATTCTCTGTAGCCATGGGGTGCTGAGATGCAGAAAGCTCTGAGTAGGACCAGGCTCCTTCTCCACCTTCCAGCCTGCCCTTGGAATGCTGCTCCATGAAGGAATGAGCAAAGACACAGTTCTAAATAAATCAGTATTAAATTAAGATCATTCCCTCAGATTCCATAGAACATAAATAGAAGAGCAAAGCAGCATAGCTCAGAAATTCCTAATTTACATTATTTAAATTCTTAAATAACTGTTTTTCTTCCATATGTTTTCTCCATGTGGAGTATTTCTGCACTGGGATTCAAATAACTGGAAATCATTCTGGCTGAATTTCCAGAGGACTTATTTGTAGTATGCATTATTTTCCAGAGAGTTCCCTTCCCAGAACAACCAGACTGTTGACAGAATAAACTCCACCAGCAGAAGCATCAAAACCTGCCCATACAGAGCTCACACTCCAAGTTTAACTCTCCTCAGTTTCAAGAGGTTTGGTCAGTGATCTGATCAAAACCCATCACACAGTTCTGCAAGAAAACCTGAAATTACTTGCACTAAACCCCAGCAGTCTCACAAGGCAGTGACTTCATTCCCATCCCAGCCCAGCAGCCCTACCCTGTTGGAAGTGATGCTGGTTTTCAGGGAAAGCACAGCTTGTATCCTTCTCTCCATATGCTCCCGAGTTTTCTCTTCTTCCTTTGCAATTTTTTCATGAATTCTGTAAGCAAAGTAAGAAAGATCTTTCAGGCTCACATCCTGGAAAGATTTTGGCATTAGAATGTTTAAGCTGACAAGTAGTAATTGCCAATGTCCCCAGCCATTCCTGCCCCTGTTTGCTGGGACTCTGCCTGTGGGTGCAGTGGGACAGTCAGACACTTCCTACACAGCTCCAAGTGCCAACAGGCTTTCATATAGTTTGTCCAACAATTTAATTTTTTTAAAAAATTCTTAATATGAAGAATGTGTTCTATGTTATGACATCTAATAGTTGCTAAAGTAAGAACTCAGGTGTTGCTCATACAACCAAGATCTAAACAATGATGTAGTTGAACTTTATACAAGCCCAGCACATGTACCCACAGTAAAGATAAACCCTAGAAACTCTAAAAGTTAGAAATATGTGGGCAGGAATCAAACCTGGGAGTAATTCAGCTATTACAATAGTGAACAAGAAAAATTTAGTAAGACTGACATATTTGACACATTTGTCAGGAAAAGAAACCTATTTTTTAGTTTGTTTTTCTTAATTATGATCAAATTGCACATGTCGCCTAATGAAAAATAAACCAGCCCAGAAACAGCACAACTATTTCAATCATTTCACAATTAAGTCCTAATACTTGTATATTAGGATATATTTGTATGGAAGTAAAAATAAGTAACAAACGTTCAGTTTCTTTAGTAGCAAAATACTTCAGCACCACAGTAGTTACATAAACATAAACCTATTAAGAGAACATTTAATTTACCATCAGCTAGAGCAGAAACACAAAGAAATGGCTGATCAATCCATCTGACAGCAAAATGCTTTTTTACCTCAATTCTGAGGGAATACAGAACAGCGGAGGGCAAGTTTCAAACTTGGATTTTAGTTCTACTACTTCGAACTACTTCAGTTAATCACACACACACACATATATATATAAATATAAAATTCAAATCATTATTAATGCCTACAAATGGTCAGAGCCCTCTGCATCTCATTAAAAAGAATTGATTCCAGGGAATCTGAAGGCTATACTGGGACAGTGAGTGGCTTTTCTTCTTTCCAAGTCCTTTTGTGCCATGTAAGGTCTGAAAGTTTCACCACACTGTACCATGGCACAAGATTTCCAGGTGTAACACAAGATACACCTTGCAGGAAAAAAATCCTTATTTTTCAAAGTATTGTGGAGCAGAGAATGGACAATGACAGGAAAGGAGTAAGCCCCAACCTTGCTGTGCTTTGCTTCAGGAAGAAGGCTGCTTTTTCATGGTTCCTTCTGGCATCCTCCAGTATTTTTTTCTTTCTTTCTTCATATTCTTTCTGGGCTCTCTCCTCTTTTCTGCAAAACACAGGGAAACCAACAGTTGCAGAAGGACTGAACCTTGACTCCAGCACAATGACACCTCAGGATGGGGCTGGGGAGTTTATGAATGAAATGAGGACATTGGTCTGCACCCCTCATATTGCAGACAAATTGATAAACTTCACAAAAGCTACAGACAAACTGACACAGTGTCTGCTTTCACTTCAGGAAGTGTCAATGGACTCAACCATAAGTTCAGAAGGTTGTGGAGGCCAACAGCAATGCAGAGACATGCACTTAGTCTGACCTGATAAACTTCACTTCCTTCCACACAAGACACTGCCAGTTTTTGTCATTAACAACTTTATTCTCACAGATCAGAAATCTTTACGTGCACAACTGCAAGGCCGTGGCCAACTCTCTGGTTTTAATTCCATTTCCTCATTGCTGAAGCAACACCCAGCTAAGAAACACAACACCCCCAGTGTTTGAATCAGCCCATGGCAGCCCCTGCGGTGCGAACGGGCTGTCAATACCCCAGAGAGGCAGCACAGTCTGACTGGGAGCTCTTACTTCTCCCGGGAGCGGCGCTTCCCTTCTGCTTGCAGGGCTGTTGATTTTTCCTTCCAAATCCGCACTTCCCTCTGCTCCTGGTATTGCTTCTGTAGCTCCTCCTCATCTTTCTGAACCTGTTCACGGAGGGTTTCGTATTTTCCCTGCTCAGTTTCTACCTGCCACATCTCCAGCCTTTAAAACAAAAGGTGAGTTGTTTCCACGGAAATATTGACATTCACTTACTTAAGGTGATACATTGAGTAGGGAAGGCTCTGTGGTGAAAATGGACATTAGATACATTTTGTTTCATTTTTTTAAAATATATTGCAAACCAAACCCTGTTACTGACACAAGTGTTTCAGACTAAGGCTCATATCTAATGGCATAGCTCATTCTAAAGACATCAAAAATATTGGTGGGGAAAAAAAAGGTAAAAAAAAAACTCCCAAGGTTCTGTTTCTCATGTTTACCCTGACGAAAATACTAAAACAAAGACAAATTACACAAATAGTTTTTTCTTCAACAGTAAATAACTTCAGAGACAGGCCATGGCTTTTATTCTTCCATGCACTGCTGAAGGAATCAGATATGATAGGGATGACTACATTAATCTGTTCTATGTATTGCTAATCACACAATAAACAAGGCAAGCATTTTAGAGCTATTACACAACACTGCAGCAAACACACGATTCTGTAACCACTTGGCTAATCCCAGCTAGAGGCTCGTGCCTGTGTTCTGCCTTTGATGGAGTGGCGTCAGTAGTTGCACCTCTGGTACCAAAATATGAACACACTCACCTGTTGCCTTCTGGAAAAGGCAGTTTTACTCTGTCTTCTATAAGTAAATAATTTGTTCTGTGTGAACAGTCAATTGCAAGCAGCAGTATTAGCTTAGCATAAAGATACACAGAACTGCTACAATGACTTCCTCAAGTTCATTTTCAACCCTTTCCTTTATGCCCTATAGAAACACTAAGAGGCATATATTAGAAGTCTCTGTGCTCATGCAGAGATCAGTATCACAGACAAGTTTACTTTAGTCCAATTTATTTTCCATTTAAAATGAGACCTGTTTAGGTCCACGATTTATGCACAACTCCAAATAAAATCAAAACTTCATTTATATGTGCAAAACTAAATCAGGGACTGAGCCACAGCAACCAAGTTCCTAAGGAATGAACCTGCAGGCTAGAAGTTGCCTCAAGATGCTTTGCCTTGCAGTTAGTCAATGACTATATTTACAATTAACTTCTGTATTGATTAACTTTTGAATCCGTTCAACAGCATATGAAGAACACAATAAAGGTTGACTTCCCTCCACGTTTTTTTCTCACTCCCTCACTCACATGTTTTGTTTCAGTTTCAAAGCAATTATCAACTCCAGCTCCTTCTCCCTCTCCAGTTCCGTGCACAATCGGCTGCTCACGGCCTGAAGGCGGGACAGGGCAGCGCTGGAAACACAAAGAAACAGTCAGAAAGAAATTAGAACTAATAAAGCTTCAAAAAACCCTGCACACCCCTCCCCCCAGGATCAACAAGAACGAAACACAGCTTTGAGGCTGAGATTTAGGTATTAGAATCCCACTAATTTAAGTCTCTTTCTTCCATTCTTCACTCAGAGGCAGATCTTTATACTCTCACACACGGGTTGAAACGAACAGATGAGAACTTTTTCAAAAGCACTGACCAGTAGCTTAATGCAACTATTCACTTCTTACACTGATATAAGCAGCATGACTGATGAAGATGAGCTTAGGTGAACCTGGAGAACCTTGACTGATTTTGCTTTTAAAATGGCATTACACTATTCCATGTATTTGTCTACAATGGCAGCATTCCCACAAAGTCATTTTTCTTCTCTGCCCAGGAAAACTAACAGACTGTGCAGGATCCACAGACAGTGACCTGACTATATTCAACATAAACTCCTATCCTCTAAATGAAAACTGGATCTTCTACCTGCAGTTCTCCTCTAACTTCAGCATTTCTAGATTGGCATTGGTAGTGCTAATGGCAGCCAGGATTTCCATTATTGCTAAAACATGATGCCTTTGAGCTTCATAAGCCAGAAATCTATCAAATCTTCTTACTCACTAGTCACTTGCTAAATACAAGAGATTGGGAGAATTGCTATTTTTTTACATATCTAAACCTCCCAATGTGACCCATCATAAGGATAAACACTCCACACTGCTTTTCTGTCTTTGCTGAGTTTTGTTCCTGCCTCTGAGATCCCACTTGCACCATCCCAGGAGGATCATTTGCACTCAGCTCATCAGTTTTGTTTAAGCAGCTCTTCCCTTTTGGCAGTTAACCTGCCTTTCTCCCTCTCCTCATCGACGCACTAACCTGGAGATTAGCCCAGGTTATAAATGCAGCTGCAAAGTTTGGTCACAATACTCTTGGTTCCTGGTACACAAGCCACCCACTGCTTTCTATTTAAACCAAATGTGAAGAGTACAGTAAATTGCCTCCCACTTGAGGGAGCAGCACAAGTGTTTCAGAGCAGCTCTTGTATGCAGAGCTACTCCTGAAAGGCATTCCTGCCTTCCACAACACAACAGGAAAAAGAAATGGTGCATAAATATATACATATACATGTATGTATAAATCCTGACTGAATTGTCACCAGAAGCAAAGCCATGACCAAAGAACTGCCACAGCACCTTGACTCATCAGATTGAATAGTGAGACCCTGATAGATACAAGTGACAGCAGTGGGCTAAGCTGATTTACTACCTGTTATATTTTTAAAACATGCCTTTTCCCTATCCATTCCCAGGTTTCTCCTCTTTCTGCACTGATCCCATTAATTGCACACAGATGAAGACAGTGGATGCCTGTAATCCTTGGGATCCAGAAATACTCTCTACCTACACGTTGCCAGCCTCCTCCTCTTTCTCTATTTCCATGTCTACATGATCCAGCTGCTTTGCCAGCATCTTGATCCGCAGTCGACAGGCACTCAGCTTGTGTCTGCAAGAGACAAACAGATCAGTTATATTTGCTAAGTTCTTTACTCTCCCCAGTGAAACTCTTCCTTTGGAGGGCAAGATTCACAGCTAGGATTCCTATAGGATATGGTTTATAGTTCTAAAACTGTAATATTTATAACTGATACAGTATCCCAGCATTTGCTGGTGATCTATGCTGATGGATTATGTTCAATTAAACACTAACCTGTTTTTTTGGGCCACCAGTTCCTTTTTCTTGACTATGTCATCAAGCAATTTTAGGTTCCTCTGTATGCCTGATATGAGAACTCTGTCTGCAGACTGCATAGCCTGAACGTTGTTCATGTCACCCAAATAGTGCTCCAAGCTTTCCCTTGGAATTCAAACACACAATTAACAATGGAACATAGTAAGAAATTGAAAACTTCTGTGAAGTTTGTACATCATCTTTCCATCCCTGTTTTCTGTTTTATTCTAGCAGAACTGTTACAAATACAATAATTAATAAAAAAGGAAAACCATGAACACAAACTGCACAAAAAATTTGTATGCATGCACTTAAGGGTTTCTAGACTTGGATATCTAATGCTGAACATTCATACCCTCATTTAATGCATTAATTACATGTCTTTGTGTTGAAATGTCTGAGGCTCCTCTTTATCCCACCTAGGGTTTGCAATTCTAGTGTTCCTGAACAACAGTTTAAAACTTTAATGGGAACATTCTAAAATAGTTTAAAATGTATTTTATACAGATGGTCAATCAACACAACAAAGGAAATTCCTGTGAGAACTGGAACAAGGTATTTACGTGCTGGAATCAGACTGGTCTCCAACATCTTCAGGACTGTCCTTGTTTCCCATCTTCCCACCAGCAACCAACTTTCCTTCCAGCTTGTATTCTAACATATATTGAAACAACAGCTTAATAAAGAGACTCAGGTCTAAAATGCAAAGCTCTACATACTTGCTGTCAGAGATGACATTTTGTAACACTACTGCAGTGTATATTAAAAATTCACATGGCCAAACATGCACCTGCAAACCAACACAAGGTATGTGGTGCTTCCCATGGAAGGGGCACCAACATTCCATGTATGGAGGAAAATCCCAGACATGAACAGGGAGGGGGACAAGGGGAAGTTGATGTATTGTCAGGTTCTAGCCAGTGATCTAATCCATTAATCTTACATGAACTTTACATTAATGTCCAGGGTTTTTGTGAGTTATCAAAACAATTCATCATTTTCACCTTCCCAGTGTTGTTCCACATCACGGAACTGACCAGCTGCATCTTCCTCTTCTTCCTCTCCCAGAAATGCTCGAGGGGGTGTTTGCTGCTCTCTCTCACTGTCACTGATCCCATGATCTTCCATGATGACAGGGCTTTGCAAACAACCAGGCTGAGAAAGAGAACAACGTATTTTATACCTCTGATCTCCACTTGCAATAGTGGTGACTCTCCAGAGGGGAATTCACAGCTCTCAGTAAACACTTAATGCGTTTGAAATAACTGGATACAACCACACACCTTTGTGCCAGCCACACATTTTGATGATCATCTTTAATAAATCTCTTAGAAAAAAGCAAGGACAACGCAATTTTTTTAAATAGCAATCACCTAAGTAGTAAAACAAACATTCTGAGTGTATTTTATCCACTTAGGCCACCACTTTACCCAAAATGATCTGGGCACAACTCCAACAAACACTACTTGCTCTGGAGTCCTGTGCAGTTCTTCAGTGTAAAGTAAACTGTTCCCAAATGTTGATACAATTCATTAGAATTCAGTCAACTCTGTATGTCATCTAGAATGAGTTATTACCACATGGCTGAGCATTTCACATCTTACTCACACAAAGATTTGTGCATGATTAATTTCAATGAAGGTGGCTTAGCTTTGAGTGCATTTATGTAAATCCCGCAGAACTCAACAACATAAACTATAAGAATCTATTTTGTGTGTGTTATAGTGATAGTTAAGGAGCAGAGAAAATACCCCCTGGAGTAGAGTGAGCTGATTAAATTACAGGAACCACCTTGACGCCAAACAGGATGCCCACAGTGGCCTCCAGCCGGTTTACGGTGTCGGTGGCACCAAGAAGTGGCACAACCACAGAACGCGCCTCCAGGGCAGAGCAGTCCCAACGCTTTCGGCCGCACCTCCCCAGCTCCAAACCAACAAAGTTCTGGGCAAACCGGCCCGAAATCCCGGCATGGGAGAAGTCCCGGGGGCTGCCACAGCCGATGGTGCCAGCGCTGTCCCTGCTGGGCTCGGCCTGGCCCGGGCGCTGCCACGGCAACGGCGCGAACCACCCCGCGCGCGGGGGCGCCGCGCCCTCCCGGCCCCGGCCCGCCCCCGCAGCGCTACGGCCGCGGGGTGGTGCTGCCCGCCGGGAACCCCCCGCCCGCCCGCGCGGTGGTGCGGCCCGGGCCGGGGTCGTGTCCGTGGGTCGGGCAGGGTCGCGGCATTGCGGGGTTGGGGCAGCGGAGCCGCCGATCGCGGCCTGTCCCGCCTCGGCTGGGGATTTATTGTTAGTTACTCGCAGCAGTGTGGGTTAAAATATGAACCCCTGGCGCGGCGCCTGCCCGGGGGTGGCGGTGTGGGGGTCACAGGATGTGATGGTGAGGGGGTCACAGGGGGATGGCAGGCGGTGACACTGAGGGGGTCACAGGGGGTGATGGTGAGGGGGCCACAGGGGCGTGGCAGTGAGGGGGTCACACAGCTCTGTGGGCTCTTACCGGCTCTAGAGAAGGATGATTTACACATCGGAAATACAGTGGCATTAAGGATTCCATCACATTAATGGCAATAATCACCCAGGGTGGGAGCACCCGTGACACTGTGCTCTGCCTGTCCAGGGCATCTCAGGTAACCCAAATCAGCGACATTCCCAGTGAACTCTCAGCTCTACAGACATTTATCAATTTTAAGCAAGTTGGTGGCAGAAAAGTCCATTATGATTTTTAAAAATCGCTTTTGTGATTTCAGCTGACTTTCTGCAGTGCAGAGTCCTGTGGATCTGGGGCCAGAGCACACATGTTTTAGAATACTGAAGGTTTCCAAGTTTCAAACCAGAATGAAGCTGTCTGAAATGTGTTTTGAGAAGTAAGCCCATATTATTCGGACAATAGGATTTTGCCACTAGTTGCTAGTTAAAGCTTATTACAACAATAATCAAGTACTGCTCATGCTGCCCATTCATTCTGAATGGCTCCTCTGCTTCAGCAGCAACTGCAGGTCTAGAAGTTCCTGTTAACACTTCCATAATTGCTGCAGATGTGCCAAAACAGCTAAATTAGAAATATTTAGATGATATTTCAGTCATTTGCATGGTAAAGGGAACTGTCTGTGCTCATAAAAGGTGTCTCAGTTGGAACACTGGAACCTCCCAGACCTGTGTGTTCAATATCATGAGTTCAGGCACCAGATTCAGGTTGCCCAGAGAAGCTGTGGCTGCTCCATCCCTGGAAGTTTCCAGGTCAGGTTGGACAGGGCTTGGAGCAACCTGGGATGCTGGAAGGTGTCCCTGCCATAGAGGGGCTTTGGAACAAGATGATCTTTAAGGCCCCTTCCAACCCAAACCACTCTGTGACTCTTATGTTTAGCCCTAAGCTAAAATTAACTGAGTTTCCCTTCCATTCTATTCCTTGTATTAGGAATTCAAGGAATACAAGGAATACAAGGAATACAAGGACCAGTTCAGTGGATTCAGAGCAGAGCAGGTCCCTGTTCCCTCTTGGCACTCCATGACATGCTGGAGAAATCCAGCTATTCAAAGATTCACAGGGATTCAGTTATGAAAACACTGGGACATCATCCACACCAAAATACACCCTGATCTGTACATAGAGACAGATGCATTCTCAGATTTATTTAGTGGAAACTGTTCCTTAATTGTAAGCAATATTTCTGTCATTGTTAGAGTTGCTGTGAGAGTAAGGTCTGGTTTTTGATCCCATGCATACAAGCACTTGCTGCTAATCTGAGTGTTTATTTCCACTGGCACCCACACTATAGAGTATAAATTACAGTGACCAGTTTTTTGTCACACACTTATGCTATAGGTCCTGATTCTTGAGAAATATATGGACATTCTTAGCTCTATCAATGGTGGAATCTTGATTTTATGGCATCTATTCATATTACATAAAACAAATTACATACAGACATTTGCAGGATTAAAGCTACAAGATGTAGGCTAAAAATATGCGGTGATTAACTGTATAGCTCTCTCTGCAGATCTGGAATAGATATAACTGTGTTAACTCTGAACCTGCCAGTTCCCACACTCCTGGAGTTGGAATGCAAAAGATCCAAGCATGGATTTCCTCCTCAAGAAAACACTTGGAAGAACACCTGGAAATATCACTGATTGTTGGTTTCTTGTGATGTTTTTATTCAGGTTATTTATTTAGTCCCAGTTTACAACTGTTTGGATGATTTTCATAATAACAACAACAACAAATGGTCATGATTTTGTGCCAGGTGAATAATTTGTCTCTAGGCAAGGGCAATGTAGATTTTTATCTCCTGTATGAATGGGTGAAGAGAGAACATATCTGAAGGAAATTATGGCTCCCCAGCCAAGTTCTTATCTCCCAATCCACAACTCATGTCTATCAACTTAAAGCCAGTGGCTCTTTAAGTTCCAGAAAATGTGCAAAAAGGCTTTGGTTGATGCAATTCTTGTAGATTTTTTAAGGCTCTGACCCCCAGTGATCAATCTCAGAGAAAATGGGTAACATATTGAGCAGGAATAAATGAAAGCCCTGCTGGTTTCTTACCATGAGGTTCAATTTAGAGGCATTTCTGTGGAGTTCCTTTGGCCCCACCCTGGGATCAGCTGGAAACAGGGCAGGACTGGGCAGTTGAGTTTGCTGTGTGGCTGCACACTCTGCTCCCACGGGTGGTTGGCATTTCTTTCCCGAACGTTTCCAAGGTGACAGCAGCTCATATATGGAGCTTTCTGGCTTTTAGGCAGGAAGACATGCCAATAATGGAATCTGCTTTTTGGCAGTGTGGTTCCTATCCATTACATAACACAACTTCTCTGGCCCTATGGATCAGTGTTGGACTGTAAACAGTGGCAAACACTGATGGGTTGGGCTGTAAACAATGGAAAACATTGATAAGCATCTTCCCAAAGACTCATCCCTACAGGGAACAAGAGGGGCATTTGCTATCAGAGCATTTCATGGAGGAAAGGTCTGGGATGGAAAGCTGGGAGTGCACCCCTGAGATCAACCCATGTAGGGTCAGCCAGTCATCCCAGTTCTGAAACTAGCCCTGGATGGTGGGGAATTTCATCCCAAATCTGTGGCACATTGGAAAGAAAAGGAGGGCAAAGTGTCTGGCTGCTCTGTGCTTCATGATTATAAAATTATACAGACTGAGGGAGGAACTGGATGTTCTACAGAACATTCGGAAACAGATAAAAACTGGATTCCTTCAGGTGAAGGGGAAATTAATATTGTGGTTCTCCTGATGCTGATTAAATACAGACACATTTGTGTTGGGGCTGTGGGACACTGATACAGTGCAAGTACAGTACAACCTCTGAAATGAGCTAAATATTCCCACCATGCGATTGCTGCTGATATTCCCAAGTCTCATTTATAAAAATAGGCATATGTGTGTAATTTATATATCTGGAGACATTTGGCGATGTTGCCACAACAGTCTTTCACGAGCTGCTTAGGTGGAATCATGGGAGAGGGAAACTAATTAGCCCTGTGGTACATTTTTTGCCTCAAAATTACATGTGACAATATGACATCTTTATTTTGCTGGCAGCAAAACCACCTGTTCTGTTTAGAAAATGATCTGTTAAGAACACCAGGTAATGCAGTGCAACTGTAAAGTAAATTGAAATAATGTCCTTTTGATATGGTCTGAAAATCCTGAGGTAATAAATGACTATGAAAACTTGTTATTTGGCCCAAATGACTGAGCATGTTTCTCCTCCATCCCATCAAATTGTGCCCTCCAATTAATTATTTTATGGTAACAGTTACAAAATGTGGGTGACTGAGATCAGGGGAAAACCTGTTACGTGTTCCCAAAGAAAGATACTTGACAGGTATTGAAATGTGGGTTTCCGGTTTTGATGACAGTAAAATATACTTCAAAGTTGTGATCTTTGCTTACTACTTGAGTAGGGTAAATACTTCAAAAATTAGAAATAGTTAATATAGTGATTACAACAACTAATGATAATGTTTAAATGACATTTATTTGTAAAGTTGTCCAGATACCGGTGAAGAACATCAACTGTGGATAGCCTGGGATGGTCAGCTACTGCAGAAACACTGCCCTAAGGACCATCTTGGTCACTACTACATTGCTTTGGAAGATCTAAAACAGCTTTATTTGTCCAACAGCAAAGATCCAGGTTTGTCCTAGACTGTGTAGCTCTGCCCTGCCAACCTGGTCCTTCTGGAGCACAATGTGATCCCACGAAGCCTCCGATGGTCCACGTGCAAGGTCAGATCATAGGATGGGTAATTCCATGAAATCTGGTGCCTCCAGCCACAGAGACTGAGGAGAGACAGGAGTTTAGCAGTGACAAAAAGGCTTAAGAAACATTTAGTATCATGGGCTATCTTTTTAAGACTATTTGACAGTTCCAAGCCAGTAGCTAAAGCTAAAGGAAAGCTTTAATTATTTTCAAGAGGATTAGATGAGAAAGATTTGGGGAGCTTATTTATTTTGTTTTGTTTTGATGTTTTAATAGCAATTTTAATTGTTTCTTAATCTATGTCTTAGCAATTTTAATCTGTCATTGACTGTAAAGAGCTTGGGATATTCTGCTAGAATTGGAGGAAATTAAATATATTGTTGATTATAATTATTTTATCCCCTCTCTTCCCTTTGGCAACAGGAGTTATTTATTTTGAGTGGGTGTGCATATATATGTGTATGTATATGTACCAGACTATTTTGTTTAAATATGTATTTGTATACAACACCAACTAAACCCAAGGCTGAAGGTCCTTCTGCTGTATAATCTGAGAATATAATTAAGGTCAATACAGATCAAATGTAATTTATTTATCTGAGGGAAGTCACACATGTATTTTAGGATTGTCATTGTATTTTTACTCGTGTTAATGGTCACACTTGTAGCAAGGTCTGTCCCTTCAGGGCATGTGTGGCCATGGTGTGCTCACACCAACACACAGACACACAACACTCACACACTTACACGTGTGTGATCCACACATAATAGACACACAGACACACAGACACACGACACACAACCCAGATGTGCAAGGAGCCTCTGTGGATGTTTTGCTGTTTTTACAGATGGGTGTTGAAGACACAGAGAACTGTAATTTTTTACTGGTAAATTAGACAACAACTGTCTGGCCAGAGGAAAACAGCACCAAGGAATTCTCAGTGTAGGTGTGTAGCCCATTGGAACACCAGCCTTAAGAGTGGGAAAAATATGAAAAAAATCTCAACAGAAAATATCCCAAAAGTTGTAAATGTGTTCTGTTATACAGAGAGACAACATCATTCTGTTCTGTGCATTACCAGGTAAATTCCATTAGAAATCTTTTGCTTTCTCTCCTCCAAAAAACAATTTTCGTGAAACAATCCAACTCCTTGAGTTTAAATTTGTGTCTTTTCCTCCCTAGTGGGCGTTAGCTGCAAGGATGGCCATGGAAATGGGCAGAGGGAGGAAAATACCAGGAAGAAAATAACCCCTCCACATCCTTCTTATGCGTTTATAACATGATCTTATATTTGTTGTATTACATTTGTGTGTGTATTGTGTACATCAGTTCTCTTCCTGGATCCCACGGGGCTGTTGTTCCTCTCACCCACCACCCCTTGGTTGCCGTTTGAAACACTGGTACTAAATAACAATACAGAATCAAGCAGATGAAAAGACAAACCCCACACTTCACCCCAGGTGCCTCCTTTCATTTGCTTAAAGTACCTGCACATTCATTTTTGCTTTATGAATATGATTTCTTGAAAATGTCTCCTTTGCACAGTTTCCTTTGTGGGTTGGTTTTAAAATTGTCATTCGAGATTGAACAGCACCAAGAAGCCGAGGAGGCGGAGGAGGAGAGAAGGAAAGAGCGAATATGGAGGAGAAAACCGAGTTTGACCTGCAAGTAAAGCTGAGCCCGAGGTCCGAGGAGCCGTGGCCGGGCCCCGCCGGCGCCGGGAGCAGCGGAGGTGCGGGAGTTCGCGAGGTGGAGCGTGGACAATGCCAGCGCGGGATGGAGCGGTGCAAGGGCAGTGTGTCAGTGTGGCGAAGCCCCTCGGGAGCCCGCGGGGGGCGAGGCACAAGTTTGCAGCCCCGGGTGTGCCCCTCCCGGTGGCACGGCCGGCCCGGGACAGGGCGCAAGCGGCGGGGAGGCGGAGGTTCCCCCAGCGCAGCCGCCGGCTCCGCTCCGGCGCCCGGAGGGATGCGGGAGGCCGGGCTGCAGCTGCGGGGCCCGGGTGCCGCCGGGATTTGCCGGGGGGGCGGCGGTGCCCGCGGTTCACATGCCCCGCGCTGTGCGGGCACGGCGGCTCCGCATCCCCGAGCGCGCCCGGACCGGCCGCCCCTGCCCTCGGAGCTCCTCCTGCTCCTCCCTGGCATGATGCGCGCAGGACATGAGTGGCTCCGGAGCACTTTGAGTTGCTCCCACCCCGCTCCGTGGGATTAATCCATCCTTTCGGAGGTTATTTTCGGCAGGCAGCCCCGCGGGCGGGCAGAGCGGCCGGAGGAAGAGCCCGCGGCAGGGGAGGGATGCGGGAGCAGGGCAGCGGAGCCGGGCGGGACTGAGCCGCCCGCAGAGCAGGCGAGGAGAGCGCAGCAGAGCTGCCCTGCTCCCGTGCCGGGCTGCCCGCATGGCTCCCGGGCACTGTGGAGATTGTGGGGGCTGCTGCTGCTGAGCAACCATCCATCGCTTTAAACTCAGCCTCAACTTAGCGCAGCAGGCAAGGATGGCAACGCCACTGGAGCTTTGGAGCTGCCAGGAGAGCCAGGGAGCCTGGGTTTTGGTGGCCGCTGTCTAATAAATGGGAGTAAAATGGAATTTCTTACCTGGGTTTTTCCTGCCTTGCTTCTACTGTGCACCCAACAGCACAGGTGTATCAGGTAAGAATACATCTTGTCATTCTCTCTTGGGCTGGCCTTGGGCAGCCGTTCTCTCTCGGCTGGGGTGAGTGGTGCCAGGTCTGGCTCGGGCTCCCGCTTTTGCCCGGGGATGTTTTCTGCACTCACGGGCCAGGACTGCTTTGAGTGAGTGCTCAGGAGAAAAGGGCTCTTGATTCAAGAGTTTCTTTAATGTGCCTCTGTTTGGGTTATTTTTTCTTTCCTCATTTCCTTGCTGAGGATGCACTTTTGCCAATTGAGCAGCAGTTTCTCGGGTTAATCAAGGGCTGTGTTTTTAACAGGATGACCCTGGAATCATTTTCCCAGGGGCACTTACTCTAATTTGGGGGCAATCACTTTTTGTGAGACACTGCACATCCCAGCACAGCCTCAGCCCCTCCAGCAGCTCTGTAGGGGCCTGCTTGAACATGAAACTCGTCCATAAACCCAGAACCACCAGTGGGGTACGAGCTGAATAGCTCTGCTTAGGGCCTCCGTAGGTACCATTAAAACCCCCAAATACAGCCATGCCTCTCTAATGGCTTCATTAAGTCTCCTGAAGTTCGGATAACAGGAAGAGGCTGTCAGAGATCTCAAGGAAAAAAACGTTTGGAGAACGCCAACCATTTCTTAAAATAATAAATTGTAAAGAAAGATATATGTTTGCAGCTCTCAGTCCCATTTCCTCTGAAGGTGTTAGCTAGGCAACCAGCGACGGGCTCGATATATTCTCTCCAGATCTGGAGGCTGGATGTGGAGAAAGCTTGCCATGATTACGCAATGAAAATAGAAGGGGGTGTAAAAAGAACTTGCTGCATGTAAAAACATGCCCACCCCCCCCCAGAGCAGAGAGGGCAGTGGCATTGCAGGGGTCTTAAAGCTTCTGCTGCATAGACATTGTTCGTATCTTCAGAGGAGTGGAAGAGGCAAAGTGAAAACTGTAGTAAAACAGAGTATTGCTGCTACACTTTGGGGAATTATTCAGTGAGAGGTGATTTTTTTCACTGTGAAGGAAAAGGATCTTGCTTAGAGGAAGTGTCAAGTCAATTGCTCTTAGTCAGGACAGACATACTGATTTATCCTGTGACCTTGAATCTGTTATCCAGGGTCAGATCCTGAAATCCTCATGCTCCAAAGCAATCCAGTATTACAGTGAAGGCAGAGAAAACACTGCTTATGATCTAAGGGCACCGAGATCTTGCCCATAATTTTAATGGTCCTGTTTCTTGCTCTGCACTTGGGCCAGCATTGAGGCTTTGGATTGAAAAGTGATGTTTGAGTACAAAAAAGGAAAGGAATTAGAATTTTAAAGAAGAATCTTCCCAGTCTCCGTCTTCAAGGTCTGCTCCCAGGCACAGCCACTGCAAGCATGTGTGCAACCTATAATTTGTTGGATACATTGTTTTATATTTGGATTAATTCCCTGATTACTTGACATTCTTCCTCCAGTTACACAATAGTGATGAGTTGTTTGTTAAAAATACATCTCCTCGTGGCAGAGAGTCAGGCAAGGCAAATTCTAACTTCTGGAATTCCAACTGTTCAGTTTGTAGTTTTCCAAATACGCCAAAGTGTGAGACATTCCATGGTCAAGGAAAGCTGCTCTGTTTGGCACAACAGTTTTCTGAAGACTCAGGATATAGTGTGGCTGTGGCAGGACATTGTTTAATCTTGTAAAAAGGGAGTAGCCTTGCTTACATGTGACATTTGGATCAGTAGAGCAAAATTTCATTCTTGCATCAGCAAAAATATTTTTGGTATGAGATGCCTTTATAAAAAAAGAGTATAATAATGGGCAAAACTGCCATTTTAAGGCTCTAATTTTGTTTTCTAAATGCAATGTGGTTCACAGTTATGATGACAGAGGCCATCCAAACCCCCTGATTCTCTGCTTGTGGGTTCTGTGCACTGTATATTGACAGGTGTAAGAAAAACATATCCCAAAGAGGAAGAACATTTTGGTGATTTTGGAATGCAGTGGTGGGACACAGAACTTTCCAAAGGCAAAACTACCAATGAAAAAAGTGTCCTGGTTTGGCAGAGGAGGGAAGGGGGACACGCACAGCCTGATTCCTCAGAGCACTTGGGAATATCCTTCCAGGGTGCCTTAGCTGTGTTTGAAGCAATTTCTCTGTCATGTGTGCTACTGGATTGAAGGGAGTGAGCCAAATTCAACCCAAGTCAGCACATTTTTTCAGGTAAACCTTTTAAAAAAGTAGTATTTTTTGATCTGCTTGAGACAGTGATTAGTGGCAAGAAATTTGGCATTTATATGACTGACAGGTCTTTGAGGTGAAGGCTGTGGCTTCCATTATTCTATCAGGGCTTGATATGCTGTGGATGCTGCAATAATAAATGTGCCACAGTGAATGAGATCATCTGCAGAAAGACACTTGGGGAAATATTTCTTCATTTATGTGGGGAAGGAGCACTATTGATGGGAGTTTGGGGGTGTTTGTCCATACTTTGTAATTCTGTACTGAAAGAGATTTTAATTCTCTCATTAAAAATAGGTATATCTTTTATATTTAAGATTCATCTATGTTAAGTGACTTTTACACACTTGCATTTAATTGTCCTTCTGTGTGTCTCACTAAGCCTTTTACTTCTATTTCTGGAAACAGAGCAGCTTTAACACGTGAATATATGGAAAGAATGGTCCATTTTCTGTAGCTTAAAACTCACAGAGAGGCTTTGATGTTCTAGAGGTTGCCATGAATTAAGCCTAATGCTTTTTCAATTACATTTCAAAATACAAAACATATTTACAGTGAGCTTCACTTAGAGTCAGGAATGGCAGATGGGAAGGATACACATACTGCTCTGGATAATCCTGGAGTTTGACAGAGGCCAGATTGTTCTCTGACCTTGCAGGGTATTCCTTGTCTTTTCCCCAAGAAAAAGTTTTCTTCAGTGGCAATGACATCTGGGATATTTGCCCCCAAATGCTTATCTCATAGAAAATGAACTGTTCTCCATCCCAGTCCTCCAATCAAACTGGTTTTTCCATCTACCAGCATAAATCATTCATATAACTGCTATGTCACAGTCCCCAGAAGAATCAGGTTAGCAGATTTAAAGGAGAAACAGAAGACGCAAAAAGTGATTTTCCACATCTCACTGCTCTGTGTGTTTGTCAGGAGGTCAGTGCACCCTCCCTGCAAGTGTGACCTCCCACCAGTGTCTCATTGGGCGCTGACTTTAAGGTGCTGCTGAGCTGTTTGTGCTGCCCCAGAGAGTTTGGCACTGCTGTGCAAAAATACTGTTGTTATAATGTTACCCCTTGTTCAGCTGCTGGAGTGCTCTTGTGGAACCTCCAGATTGCTTCTGGCTTGGTGTGATTTAAATACCAGAGATTTTCTAGTGATATTGATACATTTCTAGCACCCATTTTCAAGCAGAGCTCTGGAAGAGAGCAAAGACAGGCTGATACCTCACTTATCTGACAAGCTCCTTAAAGATGTGCTGTCCAAGCTGATTGGTGCTTCTCCTCCAGGTCACTCCACGTTAGTAGGATGCAATGGTCCTGCAGCAGTGGGAGGGAAATGTCAGCTCAGATGGAAAGGATTTGGGGATATGTGTGCTTTTTATTCTAGAACTGATAGTACTTAGCTCTGAAAAAGATGCACTTTTTTGCTTTGTCATTTGACATTCATTGCTTGGAGTTGCTTTCCCTCCCTGTGTCAAGGACAGCTTTATTAGGGAAACCAGAACTCCACAGGCTTGTCCAGTTCATCAGTGGGATTTCCTTTCCCCTTTGTCTAATGTACAAGAGAACTCATTGTTCCTTTCATCATTTAAACAGCACTAATCAGTTTTCTTCTGCTAAGTGAGCTCAGTTGAAGTTCTCCCAGTGCTTGAACTCCAGATATGGACAGATGCAAATACATTCTCCAAAATATCTGTTTGAAATGAGACGTGCACAGAGTCAGAGGGTGAGAGAAATTCCATCTCCTTCAGCTTTAGATTTGGGAATGACTCCCAGAGTGACAGGAGTCCTCATGACTGTTGCCATTCAGCCAGAGGCTGCCACACTGGCCTGGTGCAGACTGAAGATAAGGTTGTGAGGAGCTCTTTTGCCCCTTGGATGTGACAAATCAGTACCTTAATTTTACAAGGTCCTTTTCTTACAACAGCTTGTGTTGGGCAGTGAAGTTGCTGAATCAACTAATGGTAGTTTCCTTTCTTTTCATCTTTCCTGCTTACACTATGAAAAGTTAATCCCTTCCAGTGCATCTTTTCTATGCTGGTCTTCCTTTTTCAGGTACAACAATGAATAATATTTTAGGCCATGTTTAATCCCAACTGCTTATCAAGGATGAATGAAGTTCTCCCACTGTTCTTCCTGTAACTTTAAAGCACTGGCTCTGGTGTGCAGGAGTCTGAGGGATGGCTCAAAGGAGTCACTACAACATGGCAAATGTAGCCATAAAATTATTTCAGCTGTAATACTTTAATAACTCCCCTAGTATTAAGTGCACACAGCTCCACTAACTTCAGCACTTTTGTTACACTGATGATCTGACCCTAAGGCTTTATTAATAATAGAAACAAGATTTATTTTAATTGTGTCATGGATATTTAAGTAAAACTCCCTGTAGATTGTAATCTGCTTAAAACACATGGCAGGCTACAGCCCACGGGTTTTAACCCGACTCTCAGCATTTTAACTTCCTTTTAGCTCCGTGGCTTCCCTTAATGCCACTAAAATGGAATCCTGACACAGGAGAACTGCTGCACACTAAGTGCTGTGTCAAAACAGATGCTCAGGCACGAGACAGATCACTCCAGGGCACTCACCTTCTGACTGCAGTTCTGTTTGCAAAACACTTCACAGAACTCGGCTGCAGTTTTAGCAACAGGAGTTGAAAAGCACCATCTTCTGTTGAAAAGGCAAAGGGATTTTAGGCAGATACATTAATTGAAGTGTGTTGGAGTTGTTTACTCTAATTAGGAGAAGACATAAAGCATCATTCTGTACCTATAAAAGCAGCTCAGACATTTCACTGATTAGGAACACTGTTCCATACCTATGGCTGAGACTTTTAAGTTACAATTAAGTACGTTTTAAAACAAATTTGCCAAGAGTTAAGAAACTATAATTTTATTTAAGTAAATACTGACAGTTGGATGACTGGCAGACCAGCACATAGAAAAGAGCAGTCTGATAGAAAGAAGTGTTGATATAGTTGATGAGACCCAATAAAGAAGGAAAAAATCTCTGTCAACGTTTGTTATAAATCTTCAAAGCCCTTGTCTAAATCAATTATGTTATTCCAGTTTATGTAGCTGAAAACACGGCTCTGAGCCTTCCAAGATCCTTACTCAGAAGAGCTAGAGGAACCCGGGATAGTGATTTGGTATGAACATGCAGCAGTGTGCTCGTGGAAAGGAAATATAAATGCAATTAAATATAGCATTTTGCTGGGAACTAACGAAGTTTCACTTGGAGCAGGGTTCCTATGCTGAAAGGTCACACAAGCTTTGACAGCTCTGCTAATGCAGGTTTTCAGTGTCTCTGCTGCTCAGAACTTACATTTATACATTGTAATCCCAGAGCTCCTTCCTTATATAATTGACTCCATACATGTGAGACAAGGGTTTTATGACCAGGGCAATCAAAGATTTTTCCTTCAGTCCCCTGTGAGAGGAGGAGTTGGGTATTGCAGGATACACTGCTCTTGTGCTAGCAATACCTGCACGTGCTGAGCTGAATGCCCAGGCTGGCATATTTGGGAGAGAAAACCCATGTGCTTTATGTGGGTCAATGTCACATGAACACTCTAAGAAAGTTACGTAAGTGCCAAGGCAGGATGTGTTTGTGGTGTATCACTCTGCAGCCTTCCATGGGTGTTCAGCCAGTTTCTGTGCTGTTACAGGTGAGATGTGTCTCAGTGGGAGATGCCAAACCAGTGCCTGATGCAGAGCTGGCGTTCAGGCCCTCTCAAACCACTGGCAATTCTTCCCATTGCAAACAGTTGTGACAGACGCTGTCCCAGCCCCTCATTTTTCTCTTCCTGTCCTGTCAGTCACAATGAGAGCAGGCACAGCTCTTCAAATGAATCCTGCCAGCTCAGCTTAAACAGATGATGAAGACAAGATAATCTTGCCTCTGTTTGTAAGAGATGGTGGAATATCCACATAACTGCCTGGCCCAGGGTTGAGGGGCTGGCAGCTGCCAGGAGGTGGAAAATGGCAACAAGAACCTGGGTTAAAGTCCTGCAGGAGCAGCCCAGGGCCAGCAAGAACCTCATGCCTGGCACCTGAGAGATGGTATTGCTGGGAGGGGGCTGTGACAAGAGCACAAACCCCACAGCAACACAGCACCTCCCAGCCAAACCCCTCTGCCTGTTCCCCAGATTCCAGATGTGCAGAGCCTCCTGTTTTCCCACTACATTGACAATACCTCAGCCTCCCTGAGCTCAGCTGCTCCACAGTTCACAAGGAGCAGGCACAGCTGCATTTCAGCATCCACAGATGCATTTTAGGCAGTATACAAAGTATATCAGTTTCCTTCATGCTTTCTCTAAGTTTCTAAATCTATTTTTCCTTCTTTTTTTAGAAAGGAAAAAACTTCTAAAAAGTATGTGCTTGTATTTCAGAAAGAGGTCATAGTCTTGCCTGAAATATGTTTTGTTTTAAACAGAAGTATCTGAAATGGTTTTCCTACCTACAGACAGCATTTTCTCACTAAATTTCCAATACAGCTGATTATACCATAGCTGCTCTCTGGTGTAAAGGAAGTCGCTCTTCCGTTTTCTGTCACTTTTCTGTTTGTAAACATGGGCAACTTTCAAAAGACTCTTGTTGTCTTTCCCCAGAGCTATGAGTGACATCGGAGACTACATTGGTTCCAACATTGAGATATCCTGGCTGCCCAACCTGGACGATTTAATGAAAGGCTACGCGCGGAATTTCCGGCCTGGGATCGGAGGTGAGTTTGGAGAATGATGTCTCTTTTGTTCTTACAGTCCTTCTACCCTCTGATATTTATGTGAACTTCATCCTTTACATGATTAAAAAGTTATGATTGTCTTTTACTTGGATACAGGAAAAAAGTAACAATCAACAATTTGCTTGATTTTTGACAAGAGACAGACTGTACAACAGCAACACAGGCTTCTGGTACAGCTCTTAAATCATTGACATTTAAGCTGAAGAATTTTGTACTACATTAAACGGTGATAATTTCTGCATCTGCTTGAAGTCATTCTGTCTTAAACTACATAAAGTGATTTCCAGAAAGGATTCCATCATTTTCAGTAGTTGTCATTTTATCTCACATCCTTTATCCCTGAACTGAGGTGTGCTGTTGGAAATTGAGGTAAAAATCAGCAAAAGATTTAAATCTCTTGCTTTGGGAGAGGTTTTACTTGGAAAAGTGTACTTTAAAATGGAAAACATTTTGTAAACTCACTCTTTGTGAAAGAACTGACAGTCTTGGGTCATTTATATTTTTATATGTACCATGGTGATGTCAGTGACCCCACTCAACCCTCTTTCCTCAGGTCCCCCCGTTAACGTTGCTCTGGCAATTGAAGTGGCCAGCATTGACCACATCTCAGAGGTGAACATGGTACAGTATCAGTCTTTAGTTTTCCTCTAAAAAATGTTCAGAACTGGGCTGTTCTTTTTTAAGACATACACAACTCTTGCAACACATTCTATATAACACAGATGTTGAATCCTTTTTTGATAAGTTGAGTTTATCCATGGTAGAAACATGACAGAAATTCAAGTGCTTGGGCAGCTCTCTGGTTGACTAAGTATAAAAAACACTTGTTTGCACTGGAAGCACATAATGTATTTCTGGGCTAACACAAAGATTTTTGGCCAAGCCCCAAGACATTACCATTGTGTTTGTTCAGCATCACTTCTTAATTGGGATTTCTCTTGTCACAGGAATACACCATGACAGTGTTTTTGCACCAGAGCTGGCGAGACGACCGTCTGTCTTACAACCACACCAACGAGACTCTGGGCTTAGACAGCCGCTTTGTGGACAAGCTCTGGTTGCCAGACACTTTCATAGTCAATGCCAAGTCTGCCTGGTTCCATGATGTGACTGTGGAAAACAAACTTATCAGGCTCCAGCCAGATGGAGTCATTTTATACAGCATCAGGTGAGTGACAAAGACAGCAAGTGTATCCTACTGTGTGATAACTTTCTGAACAGTCTATAAAGGGATCACTGCTTTCTGAGGATGGTTTCCTAAAATAGTTATTTATATTATCAGAGCTGCCTTTGCTTTACAAGGATGACACTGCCAGGAAGGTCTTTGGCAACACCATCACATTTTGTACTGCAGAGTCACCAGTCCCAATGTCCTCAGTGGGAGAGAAGTGTCTTGTAGCTGTTTGGTCACACAGAGCAAAGATTCTGTTCTCCACTCTCCCACTACTTTCCAAGGGAATTATGAGCCTGATTTAGGCTCAACTTCCCCATGTCTCAAATGGAGAAAGTAACATTTCCTCACTTTGGAAAAGTGCTGTGGCTGGAGCTCAGTAACTGTATTGAAAGTTAATTATGTAATGTTCTAAAAAATAATGAGTGTGCACCTTTGAAATTGTAAGTCCAAAGTTCCCTTAAGGTATTGGTAGCAATCCTGGGGACAGTGAAAGGGGGTAATTGAATCAGAGAATTCCTTTTCATTATCAGATGGAGCTGAAGCATCCTCTGACATCAGGCAAGTCATTTGACCTTTCTTCAATTCTGCCTTTGAGTTTCCCACAGACTCAGTAAAGGCAACAGCACAAGGAAGGAGTTTGAAAATAATTTCCTTCATTACTATGAAGGTTTCAGAGTTCTCCATTCAGTCCTCTGAGTTCTGAGGGAAAAGCTCTATCTGAATGCAACTAACTGGTGTTCTCATTGCTTGGAACAGGATTACCTCAACAGTGGCCTGTGACATGGACCTTTCCAAGTACCCAATGGATGAGCAGGAATGCATGTTGGATTTGGAGAGCTGTAAGGGCTGAGTCCATCTGTATTTTGTGTAAAGACATGTGTGTGGGGGACTGAGATAGCTGGAGGTAGCTGGAATGGTTCTGCTTTAGTCAATTAAATGGAAGGGGTGCCTTGAGATCTAGAACAGACAGGAACCCCTTCATTCCCTGTGTTGGGCATTAGACCATGGACTTTTCAACACCAGATCAGCTCTGGTCCAATTCAAAACTCCAGGACTTAGTTTAGTGATGATGAGCAATGTACAGTCCTGATGACAAATGTCTGGAACTTTGTGCTTGAAGTGAAACATTGTGCAGTTCTGACAGTCACTGGCATTACTGAGTTTTGCATCAAATCCAGTGAGAAATAGAGGAGCCCACAGGCAAAATGTGATGAGCTATTTTTTGTTTATGAGAAAAAGGAAAAAGAACAAAATCCCTGCTTTTAATGAAAGCCATTGTGGGTAATTTTTACATAGCTGTTAACTTGTCTTGGCATTCCTGTATCTGTTACACAAAAATCCATCAGAAGACTGCATGTATTGGCTTCAAAGCATTTGTGTTTAAAAAGGAGGGTGAAGAATGAATTTATATTTTGTCCTACCTGTAGTTTATGTACAATCAGCATGTAATTCCCATGAGCATTAATACTTCTGAAGGAAAATCCCCACTGACACAAGCAGTGGCCATCCAGTCAGTGCCAATGAATCTGGTTTTCAGATCAAGGAGTCTACAGGTCCTGAGGGCTCCAGAGGTTTGGGAATAGTAGTTTCTGAGCAGGTCTCCAAGCCTATTGATGCAAATTTCTCATTCTCTTTTTTAGCACTGACTTTGTTTTCTAGACAATTAACCACAATACTACTTTATCCTGTCATAAATAGCAGTGTACAGTTTTACTTGTGTAATCATCAAATGCAGAGGCAGCAGACAGTGCCCCAGCCATCCATTCTCTCTCCCAACAAGTTCTGCAGGGCTGAATGTTTTAATTGAATTGGAGGGGTTTGGTTTCAAGCAGCCTTTTTTAAACACATGAATGCTTTAGTAGCAAGTTGTCCATTAACAGCAAAAGTAGCAAAGATTGAATACCCATGGATTTGCATATTCCCCCTTTCTGTCATGTCCCTGGTGCCCTGCACCTCTCCCAGACAGAATTATCCAGGCTCAGTCTCAGCATGTTTGCAATGGGATGGGAGTCAGCATAGCAGAGGAGTTAGAGAACTTCCACTATGAGTCCTCTAAACTCTTAATTTCCCCCTGGAACTTTGTGTTTATTGAGCTTTCTTTTGGCAGATGGCTACTCTTCAGAGGACATCGTGTACCACTGGTCAGAAAACCAGGAGGAGATCCACGGGCTGGACAAGCTGCAGCTCGCTCAGTTCACCATCACCAATTACCAGTTCACAACAGAAATTATGAACTTCAAATCTGGTAACAGAATCTCTCCTCAGTTCAGGGATAATATTCGACTTTTTCCAGCATAGGGAAACCTCCTGTATCTATAACAGAAAATCCTTCTTCTTAAATAACTAATTTAAGAACCTGTCAGGTTTCTGATAAGGGTTTTCTTCAGCCTACACTTGTAAGAAGTGCCGTCCTTTGCTGAGCCTCAGGTAGCCACTGTAGTGTGTTGTCCTTTAGCTCTCTCTGCCTGACAAAATACTGTGTGGAGTAGCCAGACAGCACTTGATAAAAAACACTTGAGGTATAGCTCACATTTTCTTGACCTAATTTGCAACTTCAGATCAAGAAAAATTTCCATTAGCCCTGATGTTACGAAGCTTATGACGTACAGTCAGATCAGACTAATTCTACCCAGTGGAAGTCAGTGGTGTGTATGTCTATCACTGGGCTTATTGCAATGTTTGTACAAGATTGGAGTCATTTCTTTCCTGCTGATTTTTCATCCTCTTTCATGTATTCAGATTCTCATTTATGCTGCACATCTCCTCTAAGCTCTTTTTTGAGTTTGAAATTAACTTGGCCTTTTAAAAAATCTAAATTTAGTATCTGGAGGACTTTCTACAGCAGATGATAAGACAGTACACATTTTGAAGCAATACTGTTATTTGAGAAGACTCATGATTTTATTTTCAGATCTGGCATTGATATGACCTGAGACAAATCATTTGACCTATTCTTAGCTGCTGAGAGCTGCAGTCCCTCGTGCGGGGTTTATGGGGGCTCATCGAACACCATTCAAAAAGGCTTTTTATGATGCTTGTCCAGAAATGTTAAAGCTCTGTGTCAGTATATGAAATGTCATTTGAGTATCAGTTTAACTGTAATTCACGCAGCCAGAGTCTTCTCTGCTGTTTTTTCCAGCAGGGCAGTTTCCCAGGCTCAGTCTCCACTTCCACCTGCGGCGGAATCGGGGAGTTTACATCATCCAGTCCTATGTCCCCTCCATCCTCCTGGTGGCCATGTCGTGGGTGTCCTTCTGGATCAGCCAGTCAGCTGTGCCTGCCAGGGTGTCCTTAGGTAAAAACATGGCTTGGGGGACTGACAGGGAAGGCACTGCTCAAGTTGTAACTCTGCTCTCTGATAACCCTCACTTTCCATGAAGGTGCACTTTTGACCACTATGTTTACATTTGCAGAAGAGATTGTCCTTTAGAAGGTTTCCCTTCTGTTTTAATTTCTGTCATGCTATCAGAGCAGCTGCCTCAGGAAAGAACAGCAAATAACCATCTAGAGAGGGTTAAAAGCAGCAATGACTGTGAGGCAGATGTGTGAAAGGACTCATTTGAAGGAACTGGGACAGTGACAAAAAATTATTTCTGGAGCTTGTGGATCTGTTTGTCTGAGCAAGGATTGCCAGTCCAGATGCAAAAGTGTTTGAGGGTTAAGTCTTTGGGTTCTGTTTCTCCTGTTCTAGCACAAACCCAAGGGTTACTTGTTCAAAGCTGCCTTATATAAATGCAGTTTTTTACAAGCTCCCATTTTGAACATCAGAAGCCACAGTATTTCTACTGTGAAAATAATGCTCAGTTTTAGATTGGTAAATGTATCTATGTATAACACATCAGTAAATATATTTCCTGTCCTGCTCCCCTGAGGGATAACCACTGTTCTCACCATGACCACGCTGATGGTCAGTGCCCGCTCCTCCCTCCCACGAGCCTCTGCCATCAAGGCCCTCGACGTTTACTTCTGGATCTGCTACGTGTTTGTCTTTGCTGCCCTGGTGGAATATGCCTTTGCACACTTCAATGCTGACTACATGAAAAAGCAGAAGAACAAGATAAAGGCGAGAAGGCAGAGTGCAGAGGTCAGTAAGTGTGATAGTGGGAATAACTTTGCCAAAGCTCTCGCCCTGCAGCATGACCTTACGCTACCTTTGCTCCATATTCCTTGGGAATCTTAGCTAAGACTTTCTCTGCATCTTCTGCAAAATTGCTGTGGTGATACTGATTTCTTACCCATATCTTTGAGTTTTACAGAAGAAAAACCCTTCAGGAGAGGCAGAAACTCTATTACTCTCCTCTTTCCTTTGCAGATCAACGTGAAGAACGCCATAGTCCTGTTTTCCCTTTCCATAGCTGGTGTGAACCAGGAACTGGCCATTTCCAACAGGCAGCACCGAATTCCCAGGAGCCTGCCTGGATCATATGGCACAATAGAAATAGAAACTGGAGAGACCAAACAGCAGCAAGGGCTGAAGCTGGATAAAAAGACTGGTCTGAAGTCGCTGTTCAAGCCCATCGATGCCGACACCATTGACATTTACGCCAGGGCCGTGTTCCCTGCAGCCTTCGCAGCCGTCAACGTCATATACTGGGTCGCATACACGATGTAACACCACAGAGAGAGGGAAACTCCCATCCAGAGCTGCAACCTGAACAACACCCACGGACTGAAAGCCCTTGCTGAAACCGAATTGAGCCATTTCTCCTCAAAATATTTTCCAACGAGCTCAAGACACTTCAAGGTGGTCAAGTCAAGGAAGTCCTGCTACCAATTCCCAGTAACAGCAGCAGTTGGTTGCTGATCTGATGTGATACAGTAAGAACTGTACTGAGCCAGACCATCCCAGCTCCTTCTTTCCTGTAATACCATGAGACAATTTTTCATATGTACATATTTGTAGCAAAAGTTTAAATCTTAAATGACCATGGTTTTCCTCCACTTCAAGGGTTGATCAGTAATGAAGATTTGGCTTTTCACACTCAGATAATTTCCTTTTTTGTAATGAAGGAGTTAATTCCTCACTTCTGCACATGAGTGATTTTCTGCATCTGGCCTTCTGTGGGATGGTCTAGGTTTAAAAGGAGTGGTAAAGTTGGAGTTTTTAATCAGAAAAATCTCAAGAGCAAAGTAAAAATTAATAGAGGGGAGTGGAGGTTTTTCTTAAAATATTATTTGTCTTGGATAAAGTATGAAAAAAATCAATGCTCTTAGTCACAGCATGAAATAAAATATACTACATAAAGTTCTACTGAATTGTTAATAATGACTGTATTATATTTCAGATCTAAGTTAATGAAAGTTTAAACACTTATACACAGAGACGTTAATTAGTTTAATAAGCCCCAAATATATAAAAGTGATTTAGAAATAGAGGAAAAGCTCAGGCTTCCTATGTTGGATTGGGAAAAATTTTAAAGGTGCTGCATAAGGAAGAAACTCGGACTCCATTTTCAGAAAGAACTTTAGAATTTGTTCTGTTGATTTTCAGTGAGATTCTACCATGTGTGCCTCTGAAAATATCCTCTTTGAATCTGTCCCTAAATAGCTGAATGAAGTAAACCCAATAATTCATAACTGGCTCTAAGTTACTCAGTTGCTTTGGATATTTTTGCCACTTTTATTCCAAGGCTGACCTAATCTGTTAGGCCTCTTCAATTCCATTATTCACCAGTGGATTTTGAGGGTTCTCCTACACACTCCTTCATTCAGGACTAGATCCTCTCTCCCAGCTCCTGCAAAGTAACACTTTGTTCTGTAAATAATTCCAGTGAGCTCAGCAAATGAACACAGTATTCACAACAAACAAATTTCACAGGTAATCTCTGAAATCTCCACAGTAAATGTATTGCAATATGGATTAAAACTACTGAAATATTGTTAGTGTGTGCAGCCAATGTGAGACATTACCAAAGGTAAATTTATTTTGAAGATTTTCTTGCCTTGAAAGTTGGTTTAAATATGGAGACTGACACAAAAGAAAATATGGAATGAGAGAGGGAGGGGGAAAGAAGGAAGCAAAGTGGGGCTGGAAGCTGCAATGGAAGGGAGCACAGGCAGGGATGAAGAGGTAGGTGAGAGAAGAACTTTGCTGGAATTTGAAGATGGAGATCATGAATGTGGTGGCTGAGGATTAATAGTTGCAATAAGAATGAAAGAATTACTTGATCCCAGTGGAGCATGTTCACATCCCTCCTGCCTTAACTTATTTATGGTTTGATTTCATATGTCCTGCACTGATCTATGACTTAGAGTAAGATTAGTTCAGTATCAGCAAAGTAAGAGAATACTTTGAAGAAAAAAATAATGTTCTTAAACTAAGCTGTTAGAGAAAATATGCTTCATTTTAAGTCAGGTCTAGGTTAACCTCAGTCTTTAGTTTCTATTGTCCTGGGAAAACTATCAGCCAACAGTGTGCTGGAAAACTCAAACTGACATCAAGCTCTAACTGTCCCACAAAATTCTCACCAATCTAACCCTGACTGAGACACCTGGACTGTGCTCCAAGATCTCACTTCTGACTGGTTGGGGTATCTTAGTTAAGACCTTTCTCCAAAAATGTTGTAATGATATTGATTTTTTTCCTATATCTTTGAGTTTTACAGAAGTAAAACCCCTCAGGAGAGGCAGAAACTCTTATCCTCCACCTGGATAAGTGCATCCAACTGGTACTTACGAGGTGCTATTTGCTGTAGTTTCTGAGACACTCACATACTGAATTAAAGCCAAGTATCACTAAACTTCCACCTTATCCAGAAAGCTAAGGAAAATCTGCAGCTCCTCCAATAAATCCAGGTAATCAGGCTTCTTTTATTCCTCCTGCTTCTCCTCTTTCTATTTTATTTTTCTTGCTGCTTGTTCCTGGTGTTGATGAAATGTTACATTACAGAAATACAATGTGGTTTTGGTCATAATCACTTTCTCCCCAAAGAAATCCAACCTCTCCTGCTCTCTTCTGAATCATTCTTACTGTTTTATATAATGATTAAGTGCAGAGTGGAATAAAACCAGCAGAAGCATGACTTTACAATGCCTTTTCCTTACTAAGTTGTTGCTTTGTCCATGATCCATCACCACAACAGTAGCACACCCTTTAGAAAGGCTGTAACACCTCCCTGTTCTCTGTTACACTTGCACAAATCAGAAATAATCTTGAATGTGAAAGGAAAATCCAGCCTTTTTATACCCTGCTGGTTTCTCCAGCTATCAGTTTATTATGTTGTCTGTCAGGGTCAGTGTCTTCTGCTAAGAGTGAATTATTGACTAAATCCAGGTGAGGAAATATTCGCAGCAAGTTCCTGCAGAGTGTAAATCATAAGAAAATAATCCATGATTTTGGAATTAAAGTTAATAAAGAGCAAAGAGCAAAGCCTTGCCCGAACCCTCTAGTGTGCACTGTCTGCTTATTTAGAGTAATTAGCAAGAAGGTGGCTGCAGATATTATCAAGGCAATGTCTAATCTAATTACTTCTGCAGTAATAGTTTGTAATTGTGCACCTGACATAACTCCTTACACTGCAGCCAACTGACTGATCACATGGGGGTTATTGGACAAAATTAGTTGTTTCTCCATCTGGGAGAGAGTCACAGGCTGCATGTCCTGCTGACTGCTCCAGAAGATTTATTCAGGGAGGTTTTTCTGTAGTTTCACTGCAGATCTTCAAGGTGCACAGCTCAGCGTGACTGATCAAAGGAAAAGGTGGGAGCGATCTCCTCAAAAAACCCCAAAGCCAGAATGCCAGACTATCACAGTGATGTAGACAGAAGCATAAACAAAAGGGAAAAAATATCTCAGAAGGTTGCAGGCAGTCAGGAAAGTGCACCATGAGCTACAGATGGCCATGTGTCCATCCCAGGAACCAGGTGGTGAGAGGGGAGAACAGGGATCTTGGTTACTTGCATGAGTAACACAACACAAAACACCTCCAGCACCAAGAGTGGCATTTTCATAAATCTGTTTCCAGAGCCAGAAAACTCAGATGCCATTCAAACTTTTACGGAGACATTTCAGTACGGGAACATGGTGAATTGATTGGAGTTTTGCATAAATTTGAATCTTCTATACTTTGGCATGTGATTTGCTTTTTTTTTCATTTTAAATCATCATATTTAAAAATCCTCAGACACTACTACTTTAGATCTATTAACATCTAAAGGCAATTCCCTATTCAACTCTAATTTCATGATGACCTTAATGAAGTGAAATAAGGCAAATCTGATGTCAGTTGAATGCTGACTTTGGATGGGTTGTACCAGTGTCATAAAAAAGGTGTGTCACAGATCAGAAGGCACCTGAAAGCATTTGTGTTCTTTTCAGCGTTTTATAGTGCTGCTCTATGGACTGGTGTGTCTGTGAGAAAAAGAGTGGGATATGTGTTAATGTAATCATTCTAAATGAGAAGTGTTAATAAAATGTAGATACACAGAAATTGGAGCTTCTATAAACAGACAAAATAGACATTCCAACTATTGAACTGGAGGATAAAATGCATGAGAAGGAAAATCAGAATAACCCCAGAGATTTCATCCCATAATGACATCCTGCCTGTTCAGTGCCCAAGGGCTTGTAAAACTCCTCTGGCCTTGCCAGCAGAGGGGGAAGTGCTGCTGTTTGCTCGGGAGAGCGTTCGGGGGGCACTGATGCAAACGGCTGTGTTGGTGCTAAGAAATAGCTGTGGCTGCCTCAGGAGGCTGGAAAGAATGAGCACAAGATGGAAGATGAAGAAGAGCAAGATCCTGCATGATTTGTTTGAATGTAATGCTGGCAGTGAGAGCACAATTAAGAGGTTAAAATACAGAAATGCCCGTCCTGTTTCTGGGTAGCAATGAGAGCATTTATCCCAGTTCAAGCAAAAGCTCTCGCATCAGTTCCTAACCGGTTTGCTAATCCAACAGATAATGGAGCGAAACCAATTTAACTCAATGAGGCCTCTGCTGTTGGGACAACAAAACACTTAATACGATTGCTCTGATTTGAAATACTCACAGTCATTAACCTAAAAAAGCACTTCCCATTAGGAGGAAAACAGCACCCCGTATGTTTGTCTCCGAAGCAGAACAGATAAGCAAAAGCTTATTGAAAGTTTCTGAGAATATTTTTGTTTAGAAAAACCAATCTGAAGCAACTCCCTCCAGCCCACTTTATTACAGCAGCTTGAACCACTTGCCATGGTTGAAAGCCTGTTGGATATTAAAAATAACACTGTGTGCAATACATGTTACAAACATAGACAGCTAACTGCTCTTAATGAAAACTGAATAAAAATTTGGCAATGAACATGTGTTTTTGGATGGATTTGGGCTGAGATGAGAAAGGCACTGTGTCTGAAATTAAATGAATTGGAGGATCTAAGCCCCTTGTTACGTAAGGCACGAGGGATCTGCTCTCTCCTTACACCAGCTTTGTGTCACTGCTGTGCCTTTTTCAAACTCCTGCAGAGTAAAATCAAATCTGAGGAGACAGTCAAGCCCAGGCTGTCACAAAATATTGCACCAACAGGACTAATCAGATGTTATTGGGAGTTCACTGTTCCATGAAAAGATTGGTCCAAAAAACCAAATCCAAATATCCTTCATTTCTGAGGCACTGGAAACTTCTGGAAACATCTCTTCCTTTAACTCTTGCAATACTTCCATTTCCCTTGATCCTCTGTTCTCTTTCACTTTTTTTTCCACTTGAAAAGGATAAAAAAGAGGAAATTTTCTTTCTCTTTGGCACGAGAACAAATTAGGCAAAACCAATATACTCTTTTCACACAGGTATGAAAAACAGTGAGAGTAGAAGTTCAGTTTACAAACCTTTGTACCTTCCAACAAGTATTACATAAAAGGTAAGAAACTCAACCCTGTGATAATTAAGCAGCACACTCCCACACAAACACACTTTCTCCCTGTTTCATTCTCTTGCACTGCACACTGGTAATCCCTTATATGAAACAGAGAGAAAAAGATTTAAGAAAAAGGTTTAAGTCTTTCCTCAAATTCTCCACAATCTCAAAGAAACTCTTCTTCATAATTTTGGCCCAAACATCGTTAATGGCAACATAAGTTACTAACAAATACAGGTTGCATTAGTTTCTTTTTGGGTAAGTAATCTGAATGAGAGCAGCACAAATATCACCAAACTCTCAATTTTCATCCATGGGTTTATCAGATGGGGCAGGGAGAATGTTTTTCTTTCCATAGTAATGGATAATTGGCCAGCTTTGGCCAGCTGGAACAAGCATAGCTGGAAGTAGCAAAATAATATATAGGCCATTGAGCTATTCCAGTATTACAATCACTACAGCCTTAAGATTAAATAAAGACTGAGGGATGAAATGCAGAGTAATCTGTAAAAGTCTCATATGATGCTCCATCCAGGCTGTTCTTCCTTTATTGCTACATTTCTTCCAGCTTTAGACAAATACAAAAGAGCTATTTCTGTACATCTTAAATTTGCTATGTTTTTACAGATGTGTTTAAGATTATCCTACCCTCATCTTTGTGGGGGCAACTTCTACAGATACAAGCCTGTATGTGCATGTACAGAGAAGACAGGAGGGTTCTCTATATTTTTGTAAATTACAGTGCATGTAGTATTGTAAAATGTAACAGGTTGTTTATACATCCTGAAAAAAACCCAAAAAACAAAAAAACCCACAGAAGTTTGGTTTTATTTGCTTTTAAAGATATGTAGTTTGGGCTACCCATAGAATTCTTTACCTTCCTGGCTAATGAGGTGTCAACAAGTGAGTTAACTTCTGGTTGCTTCTATCTTATATAAGACAGACAAGTAAGGGAGGTGTTGGCTTAAAATAGTCCTGAAACATTATTCATTTTGTCTATTTTAACATAGGCTGGAAAAACACTAATATTCAAGCCAGCAAGAAAATCTACTAAGAATTACCATGGTGATTTCTGATGTTATGTAGGATATTTGCTTTACTCCAGTATATGTCAAAATATATTAATGCTTTGCTGCCTTATTTTTATCCAAACTTAGTGGCATTTTGCCCAAATTCATTCCCAGTGGACTCAGCGGTTTCACTGTCAGTGATTTCAATAGAAACAATATCTTATCTCTTGCTTGGCCAAAAAAAATAAAAAATAGTAAGTATGTGAAGGGCAGCCTGATGTGCTGCTGGTTTGATCTGCTGAGGAGATTCCAGGGAGAGTGACACAGAGCTGGGCACTCACATCTCAGGTGTGTTTGTGGACAGCAGCCACCTCTTTGTCTGCTGTTTAGTTCAGTCTGAAATCATCATTCTAATTCCTACTAAATCTTGAAAATCTTGGAAAATTGACAGGTCCTAACAGAGCTGAAGATTCCAAGTTACTAATTCCAGTACTTACAGAATACCTGTTTTCTTTTACTGAGGTGAAACCAACACCAGCCTGCCCTTGTTTTCAACAATTGTCTTTAAGAACTGGTTGCCATAAGGATTCTTCTTGGGGCATTTAGGAGGGAGTAAAGGAGTTTTTTTGGTCAGCCTTGTCAGAAGCAGACAAGTACTTTGTGTCTGATGGCTCAAAGAGTATTTCAGATTAATTTTTTATTGTATTTTTTTTCCTTTAAACTGATTTTTAAGGACAGTTCTCAACAGCCTGTAGCACTAAAATAAAGAACCAGGACCTGGAAACGCTGTCTACACAACCGTGTTTCCCAGAGAGTTGCCTGGGAATCTCTTGCCATCTGCTGGAAATGTGCAGATGTGCATCCTTTAAGGAATTCTGCTTCAAAGTTACTGGCGGAGACAAGAGTGCCAGGGAAGAATGAGGTGATGGAAAGCAACACTCTGGATGTTCAGAACTTTTAGTCAAAAACACAGTTCCAGAACGAGGTAACCTGAGACTCCCAGGCTGCAGCAGTTGAAATACCAGCATTAAATTCCTTAATTAATCACGCTCTCCTCTTCCACGATAAATCTGTGGCATGATTGGATGTGAGGTTGAATGTAGAATTACAGACTGATTTTCAAGACAGAACTGAAATATTTGAAAAAAAAAAAAACAACAAACAAACCTTTTTTCAAGATGTCTCAAAATGATCAGTTCACTTCATAGTCTGCTTTTCAGAATCAAAGGTCTGATCTCAAGAGATGACAATAATAATAACTTTAAAAAGAACTCAAATTTTAGTTACAATAAGTATGCAATTAAACCTCGAATAAAATAAAACAAACCAAACCAAAATAAACCAAACCAAAATAAAATTAAAAAAAAATAAATAAAATAAAGTAAAATAAAGTAAAATAACCTGTAGCAGCCTATCAGCTCTTCAAATCTAGTTGTAGCAGGCAGCAGTACCACAACTTTTCATTAAGGTGAGGATCACAGAATCATAGAATCAATTGGGTTGGAAAAGACCTCCGAGATCATCAAGTCCAACCCTTGGGCCAACTCCAGTCCCTTTACCACATCATGGCACTCAGTGCCACGGCCAAGTTCAGGTTAAAAACCTCCTGGAATGGGGAATCCACCCCCTCTCTGGGCAGCCCATTCCAATCCCTCAGCACTCTCTCTGCAAAGAATTTTTTTCTGCTCTCCAACTTCAATTTCCCCTGGCAGAGCTTGAGCCCCCCGTGCCCNGACTGATTTTCAAGACAGAACTGAAATATTTGAAAAAAAAAACAACAACAAACAAACCTTTTTTCAAGATGTCTCAAAATGATCAGTTCACTTCATAGTCTGCTTTTCAGAATCAAAGGTCTGATCTCAAGAGATGACAATAATAATAACTTTAAAAAGAACTCAAATTTTAGTTACAATAAGTATGCAATTAAACCTCGAATAAAATAAAACAAACCAAACCAAAATAAACCAAACCAAAATAAAATTAAAAAAAAATAAATAAAATAAAGTAAAATAAAGTAAAATAACCTGTAGCAGCCTATCAGCTCTTCAAATCTAGTTGTAGCAGGCAGCAGTACCACAACTTTTCATTAAGGTGAGGATCACAGAATCATAGAATCAATTGGGTTGGAAAAGACCTCCGAGATCATCAAGTCCAACCCTTGGGCCAACTCCAGTCCCTTTACCACATCATGGCACTCAGTGCCACGGCCAAGTTCAGGTTAAAAACCTCCTGGAATGGGGAATCCACCCCCTCTCTGGGCAGCCCATTCCAATCCCTCAGCACTCTCTCTGCAAAGAATTTTTTTCTGCTCTCCAACTTCAATTTCCCCTGGCAGAGCTTGAGCCCCCCGTGCCCCCTTGTCCTATTGCTGAGTGCCTGGGAGAAGAGACCAACCCCCACCTGGCCACAACTTCCCTTCAGGCACTTCCAGACAGTGCTGAGGTCACCTCTGAGCCTCCTCTTCTCCAGGCTAAACACCCCCAGGATGGCTTAGTAGAAGATGAAAGTTCAATGCCTGCCATCTGAAAAAATAAAGGGAAAAAAGAAAGCTCAGGAATATACTCAGGATTTACAACTTCTTGTGTTTTCAAACCAGTTACAACCTTGTTAGCCAATGTACAGAGCAAACCCAACATCCTCTCCAAAAATTGCCATCTGCCCAGACGTAGAAAGAATTTATGAAGAAATTCAACTGTTTAAACAGTTTTGTAATATAAGAAAATACAAACCAACACAAAATAAGACTTCTAAAAGAACAGAATGAGTACTAATTGAACAAAGTATCTCTGCAAGATGTAAAAATATTATGGTTCAGATTTTCATCAAGCACTGAAAATGTACCTCATCTTTTCTCCTTGGTAAGTTGTGCTGGAAAAAACACCAAACCAGACAACCAGGAACAAACCACACAAACCCTCAAATCACAGTTCTGAAGAACCTTTTATCTCCCAATCCAACAGCTCGAGGAGCTGAATCCAACAGCTCTAGGAGATGGAGATCAAAGTGTATCTTGACCTGAAAGAATTATGTTTATAGATTTATCTTACATAATGTTCTTCATTTAAAGCAGAGAAATTTGGAATACATGAAGATTTAAGGGTCAGCTTTGAAGCCATATTGACAGCTTCCACCAAGATAAAATTAGCAGTGGCTACACAAATAATTCAGATTAAAGACTGATAAATGAAGCCATTTGGTGCCTTTTCTTGGTGTCACAGAAAACCATCTAGACTGATGGGAATGAATGTTCCCACTTTACTTCTACTTAAACTGATGTCAGCTACTATTTATTTGTGTTTTGGAAGATTGTAGAAACACCAAAAGAAGGCTCAGAGCTACATTGCTGCAAACTCCCCAACACATACACACCCCAAACCCCACACAGACACTGAGAAAGTGTGAAATGGTGCCTGAAAAGAACTTGTTGGAGGTGTACACAGGGAACAGCAGGACATTAAGGATTGAATTTTTATTTCCATTTCAAAATGCTGGTTATGGCAGCTCAACTCCAGGTAGCCAGAAAAAAAAATCTAATAGTTGTGGCTCCTTTTGGTTTATTTTTCAAATTTGGTGGGTTGTGTTGCCCATTGTTGGATATAAAGAGATCAAGAAAAACCCCAAAGCAAACCTTTCCCTTGGATAGCTGTTTGCTCGGAAAAGTTTTAAAGCACCCCAGGAAATCAATCAGCTGTTCGCGCAGGATAAACAGCATTTCCACTAGAGGACTCTCTGAGTTCACCATCCCAGCCTTCAGCGGAGGAACAGGCAGAGCTCTGATCTCCTGCACACGGGAGATGTTCCTGCTTCAGTCGCAGTGGATTCAGAGTTTGGAAGCAAGAGATCAAAGAGCATTAGGGAAAAACACCCAACCCCAAATTTCCAAAGCAAAGGGCATTAACCACCGCACAGACCGGCCCCTATGAGGCTGTGGATGCTCCAACAGCACCAATACAACAATTCTGGTGTTTTCCTCTCTCTCCTCTGGTCTGGCCACTCTAATATTGTTATTTGATTCCCTCTTTATGACAATCCTGGCTGCGGTTTTCCTGTCCCAGCCGCTGTGAGCAGCCCCTCCCCAGGCTGGTGCTGGATGGACCCTCACAGGGCGTCCCACTGGGGGAGACCCCGCGGGAAGCGGCTCTGACAGCTCCGGGGGGGGCACCTGTGCCACAACACCTCTCACCTTTCCCCCCTCAGCACTGTCCCGTCAGCACTGTCCCCCTCACCTGTCCCCCCTCACCTGTCCCCCCCGTCCCAGAGGGCGTGTCCCCCGCGCTGGCCCCGCCCCGCCGCTCGGGCTCAGGTGAGGACGGACTGAGGGACATGAACAAGAAGCTGCAGAACCTTCTGGAGGAGCAGCTGACCAAGAACCTGCACCTGGCACAGGTGAGGGGGCGGGGCTTGGGATGGGTGGGACCTCTGGGGGCGGATCTTGGGATGGGTGGTGCCTGTGGGGGGGGGGCTTGTGATGGGGTGGGGCTTGTGATGGGGCGGGGGTTGGGTGGGCTAACTTTTCCAGCTGCCTGGTTATGCTGGGG